>JACYXH010000228.1:2372500-2462500 GCA_026745465.1 Lota lota
GCATCCATCTATCTATCCATCTATCGATCTATCGATCTATCTATCTATCTATCTATCTATCTCTCTCTCTCTCTCTCTCTCTCTCTCTCTCTCTCTCTCTCTCTCTCTCTCTCTCTCTCTCTCTCTCTCTCTCTCTCTCTTCCCCCCCCCCCCCCCCCCCCCCCCCCCCCACGCAGTGGTTCCAGTTCCCAGTACCGGTTTGAATCCAGCTGTCTTTGAAGCCCAGGAACCCAAAAGGTCTCCCAGCTCGGCGGCGGCGTGAAGCTGGGAGTCCAGCGGCCCCGGGGCCACATCTGCTGCGAGGATTTGGAACCCCCTCTTTGTTATCGTATGACACACAATATGTATAGCGCTGCAATTTACTACACTTAGGGGCACGCCATGATTGAAAACTGGGGCCGTTTTCTGAAAGTATAAGCCGTGCTTGACTGGGCGGTGTGCTCTGGTATTCCTGTTACTGGCTTTCATCTCACACACTGCGCTGTCTCCCTGGGTGACCGGCTCCCCGCCCAGTCTGGTCACTTCCACTTAATGGTCCTCATTAGTGCACTCAGGACTGGGTGATGGGGTTGCATGAATAACTTATGGACGCATGTGTGGGAGATTGTGTAATTTTTCTGCTAAATGGCTCACGGTTATTATCATCTTATAACTCATAATTATCTGTTTTTTTTTGTGTTTGTAAGTTGGTGGTCTACACAGTTTGCCAGTTTAATTCCAGTTGACTCAAGCCGCGGAAGAATATTGCTGTGGAATTGGCTGGGCAGACAGAGAAAGTGTCTCGACCGGTGTCCCGGTGAGATGCAGAGCGGTGTGCATTCACCTGTCCACGTGCAAACGGAGCTGTGTGGCTCAGAGAAAGAACAGATCCAGAACACAAATCAAGATGACAGGCTGACTTTAATTCAAACAAACGTTTTTGCAGCGCAGCCCAAACATAAATTCCCGATCATTTTCCAAAATGGCCTGATTAATGGTTGCTGGCATGATGTCGTATATGTATGTATATATATATATATATATATACACGTATATATATATATCATTCAAGCATTATTCTATACGTGTCTGATTCTCCAAAGTATTCTAGTATTTCTGCTGAGATGCACGTGCTTCCGTGCTCTCATATCTGTCTGGTGTGAGCTCCATGGTTGTGGTTCACACTCGCCTACCACTGATATTATTCTATAAACTATTCTACAGGTGACCCAAATCGACCCATCTTATCATCCACTACCACCACGCTGTCTGGGGTCAGGCAGTGGGCATTTAGTCCTGAACAGGTAGACCTCAATGTCGCCTGTCGAGGGATCTTTCTTGGACAAACCGGCTCTCCAAGCGTTTTCTGGTTTCATTTAGTATCCACATCCCCTGCACGGTCATCACATGCAGTCTCTAGCGAGCCTCTCCAAGCCCTCTGTCACTTTTATGCTCGCTCTCATCCTTCGCGGCCCGCTTATCTGGAGAGCATCGTAGATAAATCCAGCCACCTGGAGCGCCCAGACGTTCCTCCGGTGTCCGAGCGTGATTTACGACCCAGAGGAAGGTGATTCTCTGGGGGTTGGTCGGGTCAGAGCAGCCCCTCTGTCCTCAGAGGCTCAACACCTGAAGAGATGAGCCCGGTCATATTCTGCCATCTCTCGCTCTCTCTGGTGCTCTGGATGAATGCTGTCCCTGGATGGCTGTATCACCACCAGCCCTGTACGAGAGAGAGAGAGAGAGAGAGAGAGAGAGAGAGAGAGAGAGAGAGAGAGAGAGAGAGAGAGAGAGAGAGAGAGAGAGAGAGAGAGAGAGAGAGAGAGAGAGAGAGAGAGAGAGAGAGAGAGAGAGAGAGAGAGAGAGAGAGAGAGAGAGAGAGAGAGAGAGAGAGAGAGAGAGAGAGAGAGAGAGAGAGAGAGAGAGAGAGAGAGAGAGAGAGAGAGAGAGAGAGAAAGGCCAACCGACCCTCTTGTGGAGACAATGTCGGGTGATGATTTGGGTGTTGATAAAGAGATCACCCGCATTGTCACCCGGGTCTGGTTGAGGTTAGCAGCGGGACAAACGCAGGCTGGGAGAGGAGGGAGGAGTCCACTAGGAGAAGGGAGAGCTGCGGGTCCGACAGCAGCACTGCAGGGATGCTGAGGGACGAAGGAGACGGATGAGGCAGAGGAGGATAAGATAAAGGTGAAGGAGTGCTACAGGCCAGAGGTTATCACCCCATCCACCACATGTGTTCAAACCCCATGATAGGAAATAAACTGCCGGTGACCCAAGAACCAGCTCCGCCCGGATCTGAATGGGGAGCCGCAGACGCCTATTCACTGACCGACACTAGCAGACACGGACAACCCTGTCTCACACTCTCTGTCTCTCAGCTCCCTTTCTCTTCTCTGTGTAATCACACACACACGCGCACACACACCCACACACACACACCCACACACACACACACACACACACACACACACACACACACACACACACACACACACACACACACACACACACACACACACACACACACACGCACACGCGCACACACCCCCGCACCCCCGGGGGCCTCCTGTGTGTGCGGCTGACAGGCGGTGAGAGGCGTGATGTGTAGCAGCAGCACTTCAGGACGCGTCCAGCTGTTCGCAGCCGGCCCGGGCCGTGTCCCGCCTCCAACGGGAGCGGGGGGGTCAACCGCGAGCACAGGGGCCGCTCACCCCCCCCGTGAGCCGGTCCATCTGGTGCGGGCGGCGGGGGTCGCTGAGTGAAGCGAGGCCGACGGCTGGAAGGGGTGTGTGGGTGGGGGGGGGGGGTGGGGGTGGGGGTGGGGGGGGGTGGTGTTGTCTCCTCTGGATCCAGGATGGAATGCGGGGGTCAGAGAAGCTGTTGATTTGCTCTGAACCCTTTCTTCACCGCGTAGCAACGAGCTCCTCAGCCTCCGCTGTGCTGCCGTCTCCCTCTCTCCCCCTCCTTCTCCCTCACTACCATGCTCCCTGTATCACATTCTCTCTCTTGCTCTGCATCAAGCTTGCTTTCTCTCTCTCTCTCTTGCTCCCCCCCTCACCTTGTACCATGTTACCTCAAGCTCACTCTCTCTCTGTCTCGGTCTCTTGTGGTTTCCCTCTCTCTCTCTCTCTCTCTCTCTCTCTCTCTCTCTCTCTCTCTCTCTCTCTCTCTCTCTCTCTCTCTCTCTCTCTCTTCCTCTGACTCCTGCTCTCTCTCTCTCTCTCTCTCTCTCTCTCTCTTTTACTCTGACTCCTGCTCTCTCTCTCTCTCTCTCTTTTACTCTGACTCCTGCTCTCTCTCTCTCTCTCTCTCTCTCTCTCTCTCTCTCTTACTCTGACTCCTGCTCTCTCTCTCTCTCTCTGTCTCTCTGTCTCTCTGTCTCTCTGTCTCTCTCTCTCTCTTACTCTGACTCCTGCTCTCTCTCTCTCTCCCTCTCTCTCTATCTTGAAACCTCCTCACCTCCCTTCCATCATCAAGGGTGCATGAATGAATAGGGTGTTGGATCTCAACACAGACTGAAGTCAAAACTAGTCGGTCTAAAAAGAAAACTCATTTGACAGTTGCGGTTCTTGTTCTGTTTATTACTGGCATAATATTTTGAGACAATGTCAAATATGTCATAGGCTGCTGCAATAAACGTTTCCATTCAGAGGTAAAATTGAACACTGGAATAGACGATTTCTTTGAGTATTCACAGAAAACAGCAAACAAACTACACTGCCCCATCCCTGTTTCAAAAGAAATGTGATGTTTTCGGGTTTGTTACACATGCTGACATCACGAGCAAACATAACTGCTGTACAGCTCAGTAGCTATAATACACACAAGCTTTGATTTGACGTGTTAGTTGAGCTTATAAAGGCAACACCATTTAACTGTGTTAAAGTCATTTTTGTACACAAAATATCTGAAGACATTTAAAGTAACACTGACAGTCAAATCTGAACCAACACGGACCATAAGTACAGAGACACCCATAACTTAATCACCTAAGTATTGCAACTGTGACATTATCATCCTGTTCTGTAGAGTGCAGGTATCTTAAATAAGTTCAAGATTAAATACACCATACAGTCACTTCTTAAATACATAATGTGTCCTTTAAGTTAAATTTGCTATTTAATTGAATTATGTTTCATAACAACACAAATGCCACTTGGCGTATCTTTGTATCTGCAAAGAAATGTACATATTCTCTGTTTAAATAATATCGATATTAGCACATTCAAAAATAGCATAATAGTTCATCCGTGTTATTGCGGTGATTTCCTAAATATGCTGTGATGCAGGATGATTTGGCAGGTCATGAGTGCACTCTGCCTGCCTGGGAGTCTCTCCAAACCACTCTGCTTTCCATGTTCTCTGCTGTTCTCTGCTGCTCAGGAGAAAACAGGGATTCCTCAGACACTGAACCTGCTTCGTCCTGCACTGGAAGCGTTCTATGCTGCTGCTGTGGATGCCCAGCCAGTCCCATCGAACGCAGGGTACAGCGCACCAGTCGGGCACACCCTGGGTCCTTTACTCTGGAGTCCTCTGTGTACAGGTACGACAACGTTAGCTTATATAGAGAGGCCCATCTTGCTGCAGATGTAGCCTTAAGCCTCAGCTACACTATCTTTGACCCACAAATCTTGTTTACAGATTTTTGTGAGCTTGAGATGAGTGATGAAGCGAACACTTGAGTAAATAGAGGTGGTTAGGGAGCCGTTTGTGATGACATGACACATGATATTTATCCTGTAAACTCTTCAGCAGTTTCCTTGGGTCTATCAAAGTCTTTTTTTCTTGGTTCTTTTTTCCCTTTAGTCTTTCTTTCTCTTTCTTTCAAGTATTTTTCTTTTCTTCTTTTGACTGCTCATCCTTCCTATTTGGTTACCTTTTTTTGCAACAGGACAGCATTCCCTCTCCCTAACCTCTCCCCATCTCTCTCTCTCTCTCTCCCTAACCTCTCCCCATCTCTCTCTCTCTCTCCCTAACCTCTCCCCATCTCTCTCTCTCTCCCCACCTGTCTCTCTCTCCCTAACCTCTCCCCATCTCTCTCTCTCCCTCCCCCCTCTCTCCCTCTCTTTCTCCCTCCCCCACCTCTCTCTCTCCCCCTCCCTCTCCCTCTCTCTCCCTCTCCCTCTCCCTCTCCTTCTCCCTGTCTCTCTCTCTCTCCCTCTCCCTCTCCCTCTCCTTCTCCCTGTCTCTCTCCCCCTCCCTCTCCCTCCCCCTCTCTCTCTACTACCGGCAGCCGCAGCCCTCCACCACCATGTCCTGGTAGTTCTTGAGCACCACCCGGTCCTGGGGGTCCAGGTAGAGCAGGGCTATGGGGCTGAGGGAGGTGGGCACGCAGCAGGCCCGCGGCACCGCCCCGTTCACCGAGTTCACCAGCGTCTGCACCATGGCGTGGCTGGACGAGTTCATGTGGTCGGCCAGCGGGAAGCGGCACTCCCCCAGGCAGAAGAAGGCGTCGTAGCCGCTGGGCGCGATGATCCACTTGTGCCAGCCCACGTCCTTGAAGTCCACGTAGAGGGGGTGGCGGCGGCAGCGGGCTCGCGACAGGCGTTTGAGTTTGGCGGCGCGACCTCCGTTCCTTTTCACCCTCCCTCGGTCGCTCCAGGCCATCCCCGCCTCGTCGACCCCCCAGCTCAGCCCAGAGGTGACCCGTTTCCTGCCCCTCCCCATCTTGGGGCTCCTTCTGTGGTCCTTGCTGCTGCTGCTGCTCCTGGACCTGTCCTTAGGACTGGCCCTCGCCCTCTTCCCCTGGCCAGCGCTGGAGACTCTCCTGCCGTGGGCCAAGGGCTCTCCGCGCCCGTCATGGCTATAAGTCACCAGCAGGGGTCTCTCTTGGGCCCAGCTGTACTCGTCCTGCCCTATGGACCGGCGCACCCTCAGGTGTCCTTCTCCAGACCTGTCCCGCTCCTCCGGGTCCACAGCGGAGGAGTAGCCGGGCTCGGGGTGGGAGCCGGTGCTGTTCTCAGGGACCATCTCCAGGACGAAGCCCAGACTGGCCCTCTCGGCCAGGGCCTGGCGCAGCAGCTCAGCATCCAGGCTGAAGGTTTCCCAGGAGCCCTCTGTATCTCTGCGGAGGCCGCTGGAGAGCAAGCGTGTCTCCAGCGGGCCGGCCCCAGGCTGGTCTTTATCTTCAGAGAGGTACAGGCTGAGCTTGTGGGCCCCGGAGCCGAGAGAAGCCCTGGGGCTCCAGAGGAGCCGCAGCTCAGCAGAGACCAGCGTCTCGTCCTGGGGGATGGAGGAGACGTTGAAGAGGATGTGGACCTTCTTTTGGTCTTCTGCTGCGTTCACGTTCTCCTTGAGGTGTTCTGAAAGGAAAGGAGACAGGGAAACAATGCTGAGGTCAATTCAACTTCATTTTTGGACTCACCACTTTATAGACTCATAAACAGTCACACACATTTTTTATCACTGTCAAATGAAATCAAATGATAGCCCATGAATTCAAGTTAATGACCCGTTTAACCCACGACACTTCAATGTTTAACGCATCTAGGGTCACAAACAGAGAGATAAGGCAGTCAGCAAACAAATTACAACTGAATGCAGTGGCCCTAAGGAGAAGTGTGTTTTGTGTGTGATGGCAAACTGCTATCAACCAAAGATAAACCCGTTCTGCTTCACACAATGTTCCCCAGTAAGCAAGCCACAACATATATCCTCTGGTGTCCTAAATGATCGTTTGAATGCGTCAGGGAGGCCTGATTAAAAAGGCAGTAAAGAGGCTGTCTTGAGACACTGTGCTGATAGGGGAGTCTTGTGGCCGTGTGTCACGGCTCAGGGAGCACCATGACGACGTCTCCCCTACCCGTGTGATGGAAGCTGCGGATGGTGTTTGCCCGCTCCACGTGCTGGCTGGGGAAGCTGAAGGCCGGGTCCTCCACCAGGTGGTACTGCTGCTGGTGGAAGCGGTACAGGTCCAGCAGGTACCGGGGCACGGCCGCCCCCGGCCTGGGGTCCGGCTGGGCCTGTAGGCCCAGGCGTTCGAGGAGGAGCCCCTGGATGGTCTGGGACAGGCCGGGCTCCAGGCCCAGAGGAGCGGGCGGAGGCGTCGGGGGCGTCAGGGAGGGTGGGGTGGAGGACGCCCGGCCGTGGTCGACCTGGCTGGCGTCCCTGCCCTGGCGACCAGACGAGGCTTGAGGCAGCAGCAGGACCATGAGGAGCAGGAGGTTAGCAGGGAACATGGTGGATCTGGAGGAGCAGGAGGAGCAGGAGGTTAGCAGGGAACATGGTGGATCTGGAGGAGCAGGAGGTTAGCAGGGAACATGGTGGATCTGAAGGAGCAGGAGGAGCAGGAGGTTAGCAGGGAACATGGTGGATCTGGAGGAGCAGGAGGAGCAGGAGGAGCAGATGAGGGGAGCAGAGAGGAGAGAGTCAGGGTGCGGAGAGGAGAGAAGACAGAGAGGATCGAAAGAGAAGCAAAGAAAGGGAGAGAAAGTCGATACGGGAAAACTCAATACTTGAAAACCCTTTAGAGATTAGGGAAGGTTGACTGGAGGTATTTAACCCTGTTGAAACCAAACCCCTGTCTTGAATGAATGTTGGTGTGCCAGATGTGTTTCATATAAGAACGGTGTAAATCCCTTTTGACACTATCTTATAATATACAGTAGTGGATCAGAGGTCCCGCTCGACAGGTAACTCCTACGAGACGGTCCGGGCTCTGTATATCATGCTGATGTCGTCTGTTTCCTGAACACCCTAGTTTCTCATTAGTCTTGAGCCTTCATGGGGCATGTGTTCAAGAAATTTACTGCCTACATGTCCATGTGTTAGAAGTTGTTTGCTTCTTACATGTGGCTGTAGAAACAGTGAAACTTTTGTTTTCTCACCGCCTAATTTATGGCAGGCTACTTTCTCCAAAGGCCTATATATTTCTTATGACACACAAACGCAGGAGCGAAGGGGTGATTCAATTATTCTACTTCACGTTTTTGTAAGAAGCCCTTCGCTCCTGCGTCTGGGGTATCACATGTGCTTGATCGTTAATGTTTGGAGAGAGCACAGAAGAGTTAAAGATGATCATAATCTAACGTAGGTTGCTGAACAATGCAATCACTGACGATACATCCAAGTCCAATTTGCTTCAAAGGCAACAGGTTTCAGACGTGCCCCACCCCGATACAGATCCATTCCCCCAACGTAGGAAATCTACTATTCATCATCTTCTAAATCATGTACTCCATGCATACATAAGATCACAATAACACTAGAAACCCACGCTCATCTCTAACCGTGTCAAACGAGCTTCAGTCAGCACACCTAGTTGAACTCTCGACTCTCTGCAAACACAGAGACGACCACCTACAGAACATGTGAGTGGTCATCATGGTCACATGGTCAGCACCAGTGAACCCCTGGGGGGGGGGGGGGGGGGGGGGGGGGGCTGTGTTCGGGACTGCTTAGCGTAGCATGGCTGCTCCTTCCATCCCTCCGACCAGAATGAGGGAGCAGCCTACGACCCGGTAGCGCGGGAAAAGGCCCCGCAGACAAGGGTCACGCCATTTACAGCCCGGCTCGACACCTCCACCCCTCAGCTACAGCAGGTTAAGGGTTCAGCAGTAACGACGTGCTGGCTGCCCTCTCGGCCCCCCAGCACCACTGCTGGAGTGGTGCTGCCGTCAGGAAATGGAGTAGAGTAGGAGAAGATACAATAGTCAGGTGTATGATGTTTCCAATGATGGGCGATGCCAAGTGCCTCCTCCTCTCCTCTCTGCCTCCTCTTCTGCTCTCTGCCTCCTCCTCTCCTCTCTGCCTCCTCCTCTCCTCCCTGACTCCTCATCTCCTCTCTGCCTCCTCCTCTCCTCTCTGCCTCCTCCTCTGCTCTCTGCCTCCTCCTCTCCTCTCTGCCTCCTCCTCTCCTCTCTGACTCCTTATCTCCTCTCTGCCTCCTCCTCTCCTCTCTGCCTCCTATTCTCCTCTCTGCCTCTTCTGCTCTCTGCCTCCTTATCTCCTCTCTGCCTCCTTATCTCCTCTCCTCTCTGCCTCCTTATCTCCTCTCTGCCTCCTCTTCTCCTCTCTGCCTCCTTATCTCCTCTCTGCCTCCTTATCTCCTCTCCTCTCTGCCTCCTTATCTCCTCTTTGCCTCCTCTTATCCTCTCTGCCTCCTTATCTCCTCTCTGCCTCCTCCTCTGCTCTCTGCCTCCTTATCTCCTCTCCTCTCTGCCTCCTTATCTCCTCTCTGCCTCCTCTTCTCCTCTCTGCCTCCTTATCTCCTCTCTGCCTCCTTATCTCCTCTCTGCCTCCTCCTCTCCTCTCTGCCTCCTCTTCTCCTCATTGCCTCCTCTTATCCTCTCTGCCTCCTCCTCTCCTCTCTGCCTCCTTATCTCCTCTCTGCCTCATCCTCTCCTCTCTGCCTCCTTATATCCTCTCTGCCTCCTTATCTCCTCTCCTCTCTGCCTCCTCCTCTCCTTTCTGCCTCCTTATCTCGTCTTTGCCTCCTCTTCTCCTCTCTGCCTCCTTATCTCGTCTGTGTAAAGGGCAGGGAATCAGCCAGATAATGGCTGTGTTTATGGCAGAACAAGCACATAATGACACTATAATGACTGCTAATCTTGCCTCGGTGTTAGAAATGCATTTCAAATCCGGTCACAGGTGTGAAGGTGTGTGTGTGTGTTCGTGCGTGTGCGTGGGAATGTGTTCTCAGATGTATGTGTGGTTAAGTGGGCGGGTGCATTTAGGTAGGCTGATCAAAGTCAGCACTTGGGAAAACAAACTGAGGAGTGTGTGTGTGTGTGTGTGTGTGTGTGTGTGTGTGTGTGTGTGTGTGTGTGTGTGTGTGTGGGACGGTTGTCAGCTGTCCATTAGAGGACTCTGAGCCCCACCCTTGGCCGTGCCACCTGAGGCAGCGTTCCAGAGCGTGATTACAGATTAGACACCCGTGGACTCCCTCCCCCACAGCTCGTAAAAACAGAGCAGCACCACCTGTCCTGGACTCTCCTCACTCAGAGGTAGACCACGGACTCCGAGGTTCAAAGGTAGGCCAACTACTGGGCGTGCTCTGCTGTTTGTGAGTGTGTGTGTGTACATGTGTGTTTGTGTGTACGAGAGAGAGAGAGAGAGAGAGAGAGAGAGAGAGAGAGAGAGAGAGAGAGAGAGAGAGAGAGAGAGAGAGAGAGAGAGAGAGAGAGAGAGAGAGAGAGAGAGAGAGAGAGAGAGAGAGAGAGAGAGAGAGAGAGAGAGAGAGAGAGAGAGAGAGAGAGAGAGAGAGAGAGAGAGAGAGAGAGAGGTCAGCCATGATAAAAGCCAACCAGCCCTCATGTGGACGAAGGAAATATACGTACTTACTGTACGCTTGTATAATGATGCATCGTATGTTGTAGTTAGATGACGAACACGCACACACACACACACACACACACACACACACACACACATACATACACACCCCAACACACACACATACATACACACACACACAAACATCTCCACACTATTTGGTTTCACACGTGCGCTGTCAAAGCCTCTGTTGACCTGAACAATTCACAAAGGCATCCACCCACTCCCCTTTTATTCCACGTCCTATTTCCTCCTCACATCCTCTTGAGTGACCCAGTGCTGTAACGCCAGCAGGCTTATCCCAACATCAGCCCTGCTGAATGGTGCCCAGTGAGGCACTCCAGGAAAAACATGACACGCACAGACGCTGGAAACAGACATAGCTAGCCCATGACTACCATAAGGACTCTGGCGTGTGTGCGTCTGTGTGTGTCTGTGTGTGTGTGTGTGTGTGTGTGTCTGTGTGTGTGTGTGTTCCGACAGAGCTTAACCAAAGTGAAATAATATTTTAAAAAAAAACACCACTCACACGCAGCTCTGCTTTTCACATTAAGGGCGTGACATTGAGGGAACGGTGTTACGGAGAGAGGCAAGTTACACAACGTTTCTCTGAGTGCAGAACGGGAACATTATTCTAGACCCCTTTGCTAACAGCCTCAAGATTTTGACGGAGCATTCTGGCGCGGCAGCAGTGCGTGTAGTTGTGGTTGCGTGTGTTTGCGTGTGCGTGGCTGTGTGTTTGCGTGTGCGTGGCTGTGTGTTTGCGTGTGCGTGGCTGTGTGTTTGCGTGTGCGTGGCTGTGTGTTTGCGTGTGCGTGGCTGTGTGTTTGCGTGTGCGTGGCTGTGTGTTTGCGTGTGCGTGGCTGTGTGTTTGCGTGTGCGTGGCTGTGTGTTTGCGTGTGCGTGGCTGTGTGTTTGCGTGTGCGTGGCTGTGTGTTTCCTGTGTGCCAGGTGAGGGGTGCCTGTACCCCCAAAGCAAATCGAAGGTGAATATGACTGCGCCGTCCAGCGTGCACGCACATGTAAGGTGAATATGACTGCGCCGTCCAGCGTGCACGCACATGTAAGGTGAATATGACTGCGCCGTCCAGCGTGCACGCATGTGCACAGATCAGCGTGGCACGGAGAGAGAGAGATGGAGTGCAGGGTGCTGGGTGCAGGGTGCTGGGTGCTGGGTGCTGGGTGCTGGGTGCTGGGTACTCACGTCCAGGTGTGGTGAGAGGTGTGCAGAGTCCATGGCTTATCCTTCAGCTCCAGGGTTACGATCCCACGCCTCTTTCTCCCGCTGCGTTGGGCAGAATGGACACAAGTAAACACTTATCCACTCTCTGTCTCTCTGTCTCTCTCTCTCCGTCTGTCTGTCTCTCTGTCTGTCTGTCTCTCTACTCTAGGTTGTGTGAACAGCTACCTCTCTCATGGTAGCCACTGCGTGGGGCTCCTATGTGATTAGGCTCTCCATGGCTTATCCGACCAACACTGGTTTCTCTCTCTTTTTATCTCTCCCACGCTCTCTCTCTCTCGCTCTCAACTTCTCATCCTGTAGCCCGTCTAAGATAAGCACCTTCTTACAAACATTCACTTGCTCCCTTCTCTACCGGACCTCTCCCCGTTGACTAACCGTTGCCCTTCGGTCTAAACCTTTCCTGCTCAGCTCGGTGACACACACTGGCAGCTTTCCCTCTTCCCTGTCTATCTGTAAAAATGTTACTGGCAATAATTCCCTCCTACCCCTAAACTTCCTTAATGTGTCTCTCTGTCTGCCTGTCCAATCTCTGTTTCCCCTTTATGTATCTCCTCCCCTTTCCTCCCCTCTCTCTCTCCCTCGCTCTCTCTCTTTCTCTCTTGCTCTCTCTTTCTCTTTCTCTCTTGTTCTCTCTCTTTCTCTTTCTCTCTGTCTCTCTCTGTCTCTCTTTCTCTGTCTCTCTGTCTCTCTCTTTCTCTCTGTCTCTGTCTCTTTCTCTCTGTCTCTCTGTCTCTGTCTCTGTCTCTCTTTCTCTCTCTCTTTCTCTCTCTCTCTCTGTCTCTCTCTCTCTCTCTCTCTCTCTCTGTGTCTGTCTGTCTCTGTCTCTCCCACACACACACACACACACACACACACACACACACACACACACACACACACACACACACACACACCTATTCCTCTCCACGATACTGAGTGTCCAGCTGGTAAACTCAGTGTGACTCTAATTGACTTTCCTGCTATTTGGAACCTCCCCAAAGGTGATGTCACCAAGACACCCCCACTATCTCTCCCCACACTTATCTCTCTGTAGCTTGCTCTCTTACCAACACACACGCACACACACGCACAAAAACATGGACACACGTGCAGAAAACGCAAACACAAGAATACACAAATAACGTACAGCATACCGACACACAGACAATTACAGCTGAGCTCAAAGATAGAAAAGACTAAATGAGCGTAGACACACACACACCTGCCTCAGATAGCCTCAGGTCAGCATGCAGGATACAACAGATCTTTTCCATTGTTGCTTTGACAAACTCACCTGCTGGTGTTCATTGGCCTCATTTCACTCGTCAGCCAACAAGCTCGCAGACAAAAAGTCCCTCATTATAAATACATGGGCCCATGCCACTGAATAAGAGCAAACCGATTTTGCTTCAAGACAATGGTATGAATGGATGACTCACGACGTGAAGTCACCGCCATTGGGTCGTGTGATTGGATGAGAGTAAAATGAATGATTCAGAAAAAAGAGAAAGAGGCTGTACTTCTCCACGTCAAAGCAAGGTGCGTCCGTCCTTCCAACGCTGATCACTTGGTATTCAAGGAGCAGAGCCATGAGGAAACGTCTCACATATTAGATCTCATCTGTGGAAGCACTCGCCCCCCCCCCCCCACCACCACCACCACCACCACCATCACTAACACCACCACCACCCCCCCCCCATCACTAACACCACCACCACCACCACCACCACCACCTCCTCCTCCTCCTCCTCCACCACCACCATCACTAACACCACCATCACCAACACCACCATCACCAACACCACCCCCTCTTCCACCACCACCCCCCCCCCCATCACTACCTCCACCTCCACCACCACCCTCGATCCCCCCAATGTATTGGCCTATCCATACTCTATATCTATACATGCTTCATCCACTGTATATATTCTTGCACAGCTTACTTAGTACCCAGCCCTTTCCAATAAACAGGTGAGAAGATGATGTATAAGCTACACAGCAAAGACATGATAAATGTGACATGAATACCGTGAGTGTGTGTGTGTGTGTGTGTGTGTGTGTGTGTGTGTGTGTGACTGTGTGTGTGTGTGAGAGTGTGTGTGTGTGTCACATATCGTGGACAATCACATCCACGCCTGCAGGCTAACCACCATCTGTGCTCTAAGACTTCATAAGCTGTTCCTTTTCTTACTTCAAGTGCGTCTACAGTTTCCCTTCCATGTGTCTAAAGGGGTCTGTTCTAACCAATCGGTGATGTCACATTTGCACCACCGCTAAAGTCGGCAGCCAATGAAAGCACAAGGAAGGCTCATCTGAGGCGGCAACACCGGCGTGGTTCACCACCGATGGCCAGAGGCGTTCTGTTCACATGGTGTAACGTACCAACTAAAGTATGCTTTTAATCCTAATCGCTTTTACCCATCCTATGATCTGTAGTGGACGGAACTTACCTCATGGGTAAAAAAATAAGGAATGGTGACTGCGTCAATTGCTTTGTCAACGGCGCGTTACATTTGGACAGATTTACCTCGGTTTACAAAAAAAACGTTTTCGGTGTGACTTTTGTTCACGTGCGGCAAATCTCCCGTTGGGGGGGGGGGGGGGGGGGGGGGGGGGGGGGGGGGGGGTCAGGT
This sequence comes from Lota lota, assembly GCA_026745465.1. Taxonomy (NCBI): domain Eukaryota; kingdom Metazoa; phylum Chordata; class Actinopteri; order Gadiformes; family Lotidae; genus Lota; species Lota lota. The sequence continues at coordinate 2,386,604 of JACYXH010000228.1, forward strand.
TTGCCAGTGTCTCTGTGCGCCACACCAAGGTCCTTTGAGTGCATGGATGGAGGCAGAGAGCGTGGGCGGTGCTGCAGCTCTGACAGCTCCTGGGCCGATGAGTCCTGCCTTCAGCTCGTCTCACTGTCCCCCTCGGCCGCGGCTGGAGAGACGCACACGGCCGTGCAAGAAATGTGCAATCAGGATGATCGCCAAGCAGTGCGCTGGGACACAAGCTGCCGTCAGAGTGGTCACAGAGGTGGACGATAGAGTCGGGGAGCCATCGCAGAGAAACTCCAGCCTCCAGCTTTCCCAGCCTCTGGAAAAGCCATCGGCTGCTCCTCCGGCCGCGTTCCAATGTGGGCGGAGGAGCCTTTAAAGTAATACCTCTCCGCCCTCTCAAGGAGAGGCCCGTCCGCTTTGCATCACAGTCACACCGCCTCCACACCCCTCCGTCCCTCTGTCCCTCTGTCCCTCTGTCCCTCTGTCCCTCTGTCCCTCTGTCCCTCTGTCCCTCTCCACCCCTCCGTCCCTCTGTCCCTCCGTCCCTCTGTCCCTCCGTCCCTCTGTCCCTCTCTACCCCTCCACCCCTCCACCCCTCCACCCCTCTGTCCCTCTGTCCCTCTCCACCCCTCCACCCCCTCCACCCCTCCCACCCCTCTGTCCCTCTGTCCCTCTCCACCCCTCCGTCCCTCTGTCCCTCCATCCCTCCATCCCTCTGTCCCTCCACCCCTCTGTCCCTCTCTACCCCTCCACCCCTCTGTCCCTCTGTCCCTCCATCCCTCCACACCCCTCTGTCCCTCCACCCCTCTGTCCCTCTCTACCCCTCCACCCCTCTGTCCCTCTGTCCCTCCATCCCTCCACACCCCTCTGTCCCTCTGTCCCTCCACCCCTCCATCGCTCTGTCCCTCTGTCCCTCCACCCCCCTCCATCCCTCTGTCCCTCCATCCCTCTGTCCCTCCGTCCCTCTGTCCCTCCGTCCCTCTGTCCCTCTGTCCCTCTGTCCCTCCATCCCTCTGTCCCTCTGTCCCTCTGTCCGCCTCACTAGACCTTTCATCAGCCTCAGGGTCCCTGCTGAGGTTCAACTCTTCTTGCCCTTCTTCCGTATTTCATTATATATAATATGTTATATCTTCTTATTATATGATGTTAAGTATTACTACTCTTGACTGTTATTGTCTTGGTTGTTTTTTTCTCCCATAGGCTGAAAGGAAGTAATGGTTACTTTGCATAGTATTTGTTGAAAATGCGGCGTCATCAACGTAGAGGTCTGGACAATAGGTAGGCTGTGTTTAGTTTAAGTTTGGAGACTTTACATTGATCTCTGATTTACAATGACCTCCCCTCGATATGCACAGTTATTCTGTAGGACTGTGCCAACTCCATTGCATCACTGTTAAAAATGTTTTATTTTTGTTAAAATGTGAAAAAACGGCATTCATTTATTTTATAATATGCAAGGAAAGAAATGTCAAAACATTTGTATTTAATTTAGTTTTTTATACAGCCACATGTAAATATCTGTCTGTAAATACAGGTTTATTATGTTCTCTATGTTAGCCACATGTAAATATCTGTATCTGTAAATACAGATGTATTATGTTTTCTAATCTTCTTCAGTAGTAGCTATCATAAGTTATAGTCGTAACATACAACTTTTTCTTTAAAGACTACGTATTTATATGATAACTTTTTCGATGATTACAGAAGCAGAGCAGAAGTCCTTGTGAGCTTAGCCATGGATGCTGTCCAAAACCAAGATAAATCGAAACAGATTATATGTTCACTGATGGGTTCAGCATTAGTCATGATAAAGTTGACTTTTAGTGAGAGATACTGTGGACTAATCTATCAAAAAGTGCAAGATTAATACAATTAGAATCCTTTCTGAAAATGAAATGCAGAGAGCAGCCATACCTCACAATTACAGATCAGCATAATATCAGTTTGTTTACAGAAAATAATAATACAAGAAAACTCGAGCGGCCAGTAACCACTGAGCTTGTAATCCTTTTCCCAAATTAAATTCTTTGGTCTGAACACTCCCGGATCAGAGTGAGTGATGAGCCAGAGAGCTTCCAGTGGAGTGAACGATAGTACAACACTCCCAGTGACTGGCGCACTGCAGGCCTTGCGTACAGGGACGTCAAACGAAACCCAATGTGATATAGATGTGGTGCATCATTCAGTTTCATCCAATGTTTTAAATTACTTAAAATGCAGCCGCTTAACTGCTAAGGAAATACCATTTATTAACAAGCTATTGAGAGGCTTATTCCAAGAATAACACATGCATGCTGTTTTAGCTTTATTTGGGGGTTTGCGTTGTTAAGGTGCTCTTATTACAGGCTTAACTAAAGATAGTCTAAACTGTATCCTTTATAGGGACTGGGGCTGGGACTGGGACTGGGACTGGGACTGGGACTGGGGCTGGGGCTGGGGCTGGGACTGGGGCTGGAGCTGGGGCTGGGACTGGGGCTGGGACTGGGGCTGGGGCTGGGACTGGGGCTGGGACTGGGGCTGGGACTGGGGCTGGGGCTGGGACTGGGGCTGGGACTGGGACTGAAGCGAACACACAGTTAGCCTCCAGACATCGTGAACAGGCCCGTCAGGCCGGTGATGGGAATGACGCTGCAGAAAGAGGGGGTGATTTGTGAGCCCTGCGTGCGGAGAAGAACAAGCCGATGGGGTCAGAGAGGAGAGAGACACATCGGGGACGGATAACACAAGGGTCACCGACCATGGACAAACAGGTAGATATTGAGACGCACGCACACACACACACACACACACACAGACAATAGAGAGAGACACATACACACACACACACACACACACACACACACACACACACAGACAATAGAGAGAGACACATACATACACACACACACACAGACAATAGAGAGAGACACATACACACACACACACACACAGTCACACACACACACACACACACACAGACAATAGAGAGAGACACATACATACACACACACACAGACAATAGAGAGAGACACATACACACACACACACACACACAGACAATAGAGAGAGACACATACACACACACAAGAGACACACACACACACACATACACGCATGCGTGCACAGACGAGAGGCACACACACACACTAAAGATAGACAAGAGGCAGACGCACACCTACACACACACAAGATGCAGACGCACACACACACACACACACACACACACACACACACACACGCACACACAGGGCAGACTATACACAGACATACAGACGTGTAACTCAAACAGGGTCTGCTGTTTTGCAAGCCCTGGCAGGGAATTCCAAAGGGCATTTGTGGAGATAAGACTCCATTCCTCTCCCCTCAGGTCACAGGCTCAGCCGCAGGGCTGGGCGCATGGGAGACAGGTACAGCGGTAGGTTAGGTAATCTATGGTCCCGTGCGCTATCAGGCCCTGGCTTCCTCGTCTGTGACTCTGTGTATCTGGAAGGGATGCAGGCGCTCAGTTTCCTCTTGTGTCACTCCAACTGAAAACTCTTCCTGTAAACAATCACTTACCCACAGCTTCCTCTCCTCTGGCAAGGTGAGCGCGCACACACGCACACACACACGCAAACACACGCACGTACGCACGCATGCACGCACACAGACACACACACGCAAACACACACGCACGCCCGCACACACGCACGCACACACGCACGCACGCACACAGACACACGCACACAAACACACACACTCTCACGCAAACACACGCACAAGCACGCACGCACACAGACCCACACGCACGCAAACACACACACACACACACCGCACGCAGACACACACACACTTTCACGCGCACACCACAGACCTACAATGTGTTCATATGTAGTTCAATATGCAGTTCAAGACTCAAGCAGAAAGAGTGTCAACAAAGCAGGCGCGGTACCCACTTAGCATGGCTGTGCCTTCGGGCCAAGCACCAGAGCACGCTGGAACAATGTTTGTTTTGGAAAATAAATATCAGAAACCACATACCTCAGAGTGTTCATGTTGGCAAACATTCTGTGTTAGGGATGTCAACAAAAGAATTAACCGCACAAAGAAACCCAAGCAGGGCTTTCTACAGAAGAATGAATCAAACACGATCTAAAAGTGGACAAAGTGCATCACTGTCACTGACATCTTCAGTTACCTTCTACATTTGAAACACGCAGCGAGAGGAAAAACATGAAGTGGGGCTATTTCAAAAGGATGTTGGGCTGAGTATTTTAAAAAGCACGTTTAGGTTCTGTTATAGTGCATGGTTTATTACTCCTGTCTGTCCTTTCCCTAAGCAAACCTCTTGTTAATCAAATGCCTCCATCTTTATAAACTCCCTGCCAAAGGAACAACCTACGACAATAACAATACACATTCAAAAGCAAGCAAGGCTAGAGACCAGTTGGTTTTCTGTACTCAGCTTGTCGTGTGGATGTAGCTGTACTTTGTGTGTGTGTCGTGTGGATGTAGCTGTACTTTGTGTGTGTGTCGTGTGGATGTAGCTGTACTTTGTGTGTGTGTCGTGTGGATGTAGCTGTACTTTGTGTGTGTGTCGTGTGGATGTAGCTGTACTTTGTGTGTGTGTCGTGAGGATGTAGCTGTACTTTGTGTGTGTGTCGTGTGGATGTAGCTGTACTTTGTGTGTCGTGTGGATGTAGCTGTACTTTGTGTGTGTGTCGTGGGCTGTTTGTGTTCTTGTACACATTGCAAACAATATACACATTACACAAAACATAGGGTTGCACGATACAAAAAGTGTAGGTTTATGTGTGAGTACGTGTGTGTACTGTGTGTGTCTGGAAGGGGGTCTGCTCTGTTGATACTGTGTGGTTGACTGGCTGTCCGAAACAAATAACCAAACAGGCAAAGATCGCCGAAGAATTCTCCACAAGACTAAAAATAAGAAAACCTTTAAGGCCTCCGCAAATCCAAACAGGAACACCTGCCTGTGCCCCGCTTCCTGGACGATCGTCATGACAACCACTTGCGTTGCGAGTAAACAGTTTACAGTGAACAACGTAGGCGTGTGGGAAACACGCCGGGGCCTCGAGGAAGCAGGAGGAGGGATAGTGGAAGCCTTTCTGAATTTATAGGACCAAGCACATCTTCGGGATTGAAAATGTCAAGCGGGCGGAGAGGGAGATTCGACATGTTGCGTTTTGAGTGCGAAGACGAATGCTTTTTCCAAGACCCACAGGATACAAGTGTGTGTGTACATGTGTAGCTTGCATCGGTAACAGCATTTTATGACCTGTATAATCCCTTAAAGTGGTTAACCATTATAGCCATAACCATATTTTAATGCTTTTTTATACAGCTTTACCCAACCCACTGGGTTTATGGAGTTGGCCTTCTGGGAACATTTCACGTTTGTTACTTTTTGTTGTTGCAAGATCTCATTGAATGATTTAAAGATTTTGTCCATTTTTTTCACACACCAATCGGAGACGCGTTAACCGCTGCAGACGGTTAGCCACGCTAATGCTAACGCTAACGCTAACGCTAACGCTAACGCTAACGCTAACGCTAACCCCAGAGGACCTGACCTCGCACACGCTCAGAGAGAGAGAGAGAGAGAGAGAGAGAGAGAGAGAGAGAGAGAGAGAGAGAGAGAGAGAGAGAGAGAGAGAGAGAGAGAGAGAGAGAGAGAGAGAGAGAGAGAGAGAGAGAGAGAGAGAGAGAGAGAGAGAGAGAGAGAGAGAGAGAGAGAGAGAGAGAGAGAGAGAGAGAGAGGTAGGTTTGTGTGTTTTTCAGTGAGTGTGTGTGTGATATTAATCCATTACTGGGGCATGACTTGTATTGGGGGAGTTCTCTCTGCAGATGTGCTGGGGTCACTGGTGAGCTGCTGGCCTGCTCCAGATGTGTCTGCTGGGGGTCTGTTTTGTGTGTGCGTGTGTGTGTTAGAGATGGAGGCGGGGGGCATAAGGTGGGTGAGGAGTTTGTGTAGCACTCAGACGCGGGGGTCCATGAAGGACCCGAGATGTTCTGTACTTGTTATCTGGCCTCAGTGTTTACTCAGATTCAGACTGAGAGATAACATCAGTAAATAAGCCAAGCAGAGGGAGACGTGCTCTGGGGCTCAGCCAATAGGGACCTCTAGTCTAGACACACACACACACACACACACACACACACACACACACACACACACACACACACACACACACACACACACACACACACACACTAGCTCACTCACTCTCTCACACACACACACGCACACACACACACACACACATACACACACACACACACACACACTAGCTCACTCACACAAACAAACATGCACACAAACATGCAAAACCACAAACACACACATAGATGTAAAACACACACACACGTCCTCGACACATGTGACTGCGTCACCAGCTGACCCAGCCGGGCGGTGGGCATGCGGTGGTGGGTGGTGGTGGGTGGTGGTGGGTATGTGGTGGTGGTGGGTATGTGGTGGTATGTGGTGGGTATGTGGTGGGTGGTGGGCATGCGGTGGTGGGTGGTGGTGGGTATGTGGTGGTGGTGGGTATGTGGTGGTATGTGGTGGTGGTGGGTATGTGGTGGTGGTGGGTATGTGGTGGTATGTGGTGGGTGGTGGGTATGTGGTGGTGGGTGGTGGGTGGTGGTGGGTATGTGGTGGGTATGTGGTGGTGGGTGGTGGGTATGCGGTGGGTGGTGGGTATGTGGTGGGTGGTGGGTATGCGGTGGTGGTGGGTATGCGGTGGTGGGTGGTGGGTATGCGGTGGTGGTGGGTATGCGGTGGTGGTGGTGGGTATGTGGTGGGTGGTGGGTATGCGGTGGGTGGTGGGTATGCGGTGGGTGGTGGGTATGCGGTGGTGGGTGGTGGGTATGCGGTGGGTGGTGGGTATGCGGTGGGTGGTGGGTATGCGGTGGGTGGTGGGTATGCGGTGGGTGGTGGTGGGTATGCGGTGGGTGGTGGGTATGCGGTGGTGGGTGGTGGGTATGCGGTGGTGGTGGTGGGTATGTGGTGGGTATGCGGTGGGTGGTGGGTATGCGGTGGTGGGTGGTGGGTATGCGGTGGGTGGTGGGTATGCGGTGGGTGGTGGGTATGCGGTGGGTGGTGGGTATGCGGTGGGTGGTGGGTATGCGGTGGGTGGTGGGTATGCGGTGGTGGGTGGTGGGTATGCGGTGGGTGGTGGGTATGCGGTGGGTGGTGGGTATGCGGTGGGTGGTGGGTATGCGGTGGTACCCACTGACCCACTGCACGGACAGTCAGTCAGTGCGTCCGACCCGTTTAGATCGACTCTAGCGCTCCTGACGCTCCTGACGTCGGCAGCGCTCCGATCTCCTGTGGCCTCCCCCCCCCCCCCCCCCCCCCCCCCCCCCCCCCCCCCCCCCCCCCCCCCCCCACGGCCCGCTGAGGGATGTGACAGTAGAGAGCAGACAATGTCGCGTTACCGTGGTGATTTGGGGGAGGGAGGAGGACCCTTGGAGTGTCTGGGAGGCGGGGGTAGCGTCGCGCGGATGATTCACCGGCACCGCGAGGGTGCGTGACCCCAATCTCCGTGAGGGGGGGGGGGGGGAGGGGGGGGGGGGGGGGGGGGCGGACGACGGCGTCACTCGCTAACAGGCTGACGTCCTTGACACAAATAAATCATAACCCAGTGAGACAGACGGTTGGAATGGAAGACAGAGGGACAGAGCATACAAGAGAGGGGGGAGAGAGATGGAGAGACAGAGCGAGGGAGAGAGGGGAGAGAGAGAGACAGAGAGGGAGCGAGGGAGAGAGGGGGGGAGAGAGAGAGACAGAGAGGGAGCGAGGGAGAGAGGGGGGGAGAGAGACGGAGAGACAGAGACAGAGAGGGAGCGAGGGAGAGAGGGAGGAAGAGAGAGAGAGAGACAGAGACAGTGAGGGAGAGAGGGGGGAAGAGAGAGAGAGAGACAGAGACTGAGTGAGGGTGATAGGGGGGAAGAGAGAGAGAGAGAGAGAGAGAGAGACAGTGAGGGAGAGAGGGGGGAAGAGAGAGAGACTGAGTGAGGGAGATAGGGGGGAAGAGAGAGAGAGAGAGAGAGAGAGAGAGAGAGAGAGAGAGAGAGAGAGAGAGAGAGAGAGAGAGAGAGAGAGAGAGAGAGAGAGAGAGAGAGAGAGAGAGAGAGTGAGGGAGAGAGGGGGGAAGAGAGAGAGAGAGAGACAGACAGAGACGTAGAGGAAGTATGGTAGAATGTGAGGCAGTAGGAAGTAGAGCGAGACAAACATTCAGATTGGGGAAAAGGGACGCAGGGCAGAGGGTGGGCGGGTGGGTGGGCGGAGGTCAATTATAAGCAATTACGTCTGCATTCTAAGCCCACCCAGAAAATGGTCTTCTGAGGAAGAAAAGAGAAAAATGATGAGAGCAGGAAGGTAATTACGCCGGAGCAGAGTTGTAAGGACTGCTCGTGTGAAAGACGGTAGAAGGAGCGAGGAGGAGAGTGAGTGAACAGTGGAGACAGAAGGCCTGAGTTTAATGGTGTAGCAAAGTCCACGCTACACCCCACCTGGGTGACTTCTACTGGGCTCCTCCAGACAAAAGGATGCAGGGTGGTGGTGTTGAAAGGTTTATTGTAAAGGTTTGTAGATAACGATACATGGCCTGGCGCTCCATGTCTAGGAGAACAGCTCAGAGTGTGTGTGGTGATGGCTGGTTTAACCTGTTACACACTGACTACTCAACGTGCAACAGGTGTGCAGCCTCACCCAGCCCCAGAGTCCAATCAGACTGGGCCAGGTGAGGCTGCTCGAACCAGCCATCATCCACACACACACACACACACACACACACACACACACACACACACACACACACACACAGAAACACACACACACACACACACACACACACCCCCACAGACAGACACACACACACACACACACACACACACACACACACAGAAACACACACACACACACACACACAGACACAGACACACACACACACACACACACACACACACACAGAAACACACACACACACACACACACACACACAGACACACACACACACACACACAGACACAGACACACACACACACACACACACACACACAGAAACACACACACACACACACACACACACAGACACACACACACACACACACAGACACACACACACACAGACACACACACACACACACACACACACAGAAACACACACACACACAGACACACACACACAGACACACACACACACAGACACACACACACACACAGAAACACACACACACACACAGACACACACACACAGACACACACACACACACACACACACACACACGGGTCTGAAGCCTCCTGTCATCCCGTCTTCGGATGCTTTGTCTCATTGACTCGGTACACGACCACAGCAGAATAAACAGTCCCACGTTTGGGATCTTGTCTCTGATCTAAACTAGCGTTGCACTACAAAGCTCCCCCCCCCCCCTCCCAAAAGGCCTCCTCATTGCACACACAAATAAACGAAGGGACCGAAATGGCGGCGCTGGCGGACAGAGCTATCGTGTGGTGGGCGAGGTCTTTGCTGCCCCGGTGGCTGTCCACGCACATCACAGATCCTCATTAGCGACCTCTTCCTGTGTGCACTCCAGTGGGGAAGGGAGTTGCTTATACACGGGCTCTCTCTGAACCTCCATGTACATAAATGAGACAACTTTTATCTCACACTAATTGGCACTTCCCTTCAGGTCCCGCCTCCGTGCTTGTCTTCCTGTCTGGACTGTAGTTGTGTTTGTCAGTGGGGGGAGGGGGGAGGGGGGGGGGGGGGGGGCAGGGAGCTTCCAGGGGGTTCTGGTAAAGATTTAGATTTCGTTATACCTACAAAACTAAAATGACGTCAGAAAAGCATTTGGGGAAATTGTTAAAAAGTATATACAGTATGTTATAAGTTCTTAGGACCAGGGATAGAAGGAGGCCATCATCATCTTCAATTTAAATATGTTGTAGCTAAGCTGCTCATGCTAAATCATACTTAGTCCACACACAGTAGGGTAAAGGTTAACCCATCCATAGAATTCATGAACAAAATAAATTGCAGTGTGCCACTCAATGACTAATGTAACCAGCAGTGTAAAATGAAGACTCAAGATTTATTCAGCACTTTTACCCAAAGTGGCTTAAAGTGAATACAGATCCAAGTCTTTAAGGACCAGTGTTGGCCATCTGGCCTTAGGGATCTGGCTCAAGAACTGGGCATCAAACCCAGTACCTCTGGGAGATGGCCATCCTAATTCAGTTCAATTAAGTTCAATTCAATTCAATTGTATTTGTAGTGCCCTTGATCACAGGTACAGTCTCAAAGGGCTTAACAGGCCGTATATTTATGACACCCCCCTAACCCTAGCCCCCCAGAGGGCAAGGCAGATCTCCCTTAATTAGCGAGGAAGACGGGGTGCTGGCCGGTTAGTGGCCACCCTCTGCCCCACCCACTGCCCCACCCACTGCCCCACCCACTGGCCACTGCACTGTCTCCCATACGGACGGCTTTACCTGCTCAAACTAAGCGACAAAGCGTTGCGGCTGAAACAATCTTGGGATTTGCTTTTGTTTGGGCAGCCAGGCTTCTTAGGCATGCTTATCTTCTTTATCTCTCTGGCCATTGGAGCTGGGGAAATAGAGCCTGCGTCCAGCCACCCTGTCCTCACAATCACTGGAGCAGCTCCAACATCCCCCCCCCATGACAAGGCAAACAGGCCTGGGGACTGCCCGTGACTCACCTATCCCGCAAGTTCAAAATGGGAACTCTTGTAGGATCTGACTTGTTTAGTCTACAAAGCAAGACCCTCTTCGTTGCTTAGCGATCATCAACATACTTATACGTGTGTGTGTGTGTGTGTGGCTTACCAAACAACAACTTATCTTAACCTATCTTTAGGTAGATGTAGCGGTGCTATTATGATAAGCTACATCCCCACATGAGGCGGGGGGATTGGTTCCCGGTGTTCTCTCAAATACTCAGAACTCACCTGGAATAGGGCTCATCAGAATGCATCATGGGATGCTTTGTTGGACGAACCTCCGCTATATTGAGAGGACCCAAGAGAGTTGCAGTGCTGTAAACTCCTAAATCAACGTAAATATACCGTTAACTAGGCTAACGAAAGCTTTGCTGTGGCCGAATCAAACACTTGCTCAATGCACACATAATGTAGGCGATCTCTCACGTTCGTACACAGGGCCCCGCACAGTAGGAGATAACGCTGATCCTTAGAGAACGGCTGAACCTCTGCAGCAGCCTTTGACTACACACCGCTGTGCTGCAGCTTGGTGAAGAGCTAGCGGAGAAGAACGTATTTGGTTCCCCTGACTCAATGAGTCCCGGTGAGTTGCTCACCTTCTGCCGGACTCGTATCCGTTGTCTGGAGGATTGGCGTGCGCGCGCCAAGTTCACTGGTCTTCACTGAGACAATGGCGACCGACTGACAGAATGGTTTGCGTGTGGAGAAGGTCAATGGGCAATCAATAGGGCTTTGGTGCGTGATCAAATGTTCGGTGTAAAAATAGATGAGTTTGTCGCATAGGGACACAAGGTAGCACGTCCTTTCGATAGGCATGTTTGGAGATGACTTGACCTAACACTAGGCCATGATGTACCATGAGGCAGACTACACACACTCACATGTTGGAGATGACTTGACCTAACACTAGGCCATGATGTACCATGAGGCAGACTACACACACTCACATGTTTGGAGATGACTTGACCTAACACTAGGCCATGATGTACCATGAGGCAGACTACACACACTCACATGTTGCTTTAAAGGCTGGAGTTGGGGGCATTGGCTAGGATGTGATTAAGTGGCTGCAGCCATGTATTTTTGTAAGTTATCAGACACTTGTCAGGATGTGAGAGAAGGCTATAAACAGGAAGGAGTGGAATGTGTTTCCTGTTAGAGGGGGCAGACTCCATGTACCATCGTGGCTAACGTGCATGTGTGCACGCACAAGCCTTGCCAAGCGCAAGGGCACACGCAATGTACACAGTCACAAAGCCATAGAGAAAAGCGAACGTTATTTTATTGAAAACAAGTGGCTACAGTTAAGAAAAATAATAATCCAAATGTAAGACGGGACAGCACAGACAGCCAGAAGCTCACGGGTCGAGCGCAGTACTAATGCATCGCGTCACAATTGATACATGCCCTGGCACACAATGAGGTGATTTACATGCTCGTGTTGAGCTGAAGACACCGGGGCTCAGGTACAAAGTGAACTGGAGGAGTTGAGAGCTGCTGTTGGCAGTGGGAGCCGAGCCTGTGTTTATGAAATTAACATTGGGGAGTCCTTGAGGAGTTCCTGATTGAATCACTGCGGTGGGGGTGGGGGCTGTGACGTCATCCACGGGTTAAGTCATACTTTGGAGTGGCCAGTGGGGGGGGATGGGAGATGAGTCACTCCTCCATTGATGGTCGTCTCCATTGAGAGGTAAAATCATTCAGGTACCAACACACACAGGTGCTCTGCTACGGAGTATAGCCCCGAACGCACGCACACACGCACCGCTATTACAAAGATGAAACTGATCTCATTGAGGTTTTTTCCATCACTGAGCCGGTCCTTAACTATGAAGAATCATGGTCTGCAGTAGACATGAATACGGGATCCCGAAATGTTTGAAAGAATCATTGCAGGTTCAGTAACTAACTTCAGTCCACTTGCCAAATTGTTTTTCTGCAACAGATGTATGTATATAAATAAATACAGCATTTGGTGGAGGCTTTTATCGAAAGTGTCCTACAATACCATGAGGCTAAAGGCTTAGCATGGCTGGCATCAGAAAAAAGTTCAAAGACACAGCATGTTGCACGGCTATCTTTGTAGGATTAGGGTGTCTAGTGGGTTAGGGTTAGTGTGTCTAGTGGGTTAGGGTTAGTGTGTCTAGTGGGTTAGGGTTAGTGTGTCTAGTGGGTTAGGGTGTCTAGTGGGTTAGGGTTAGTGTGTCTAGTGGGTTAGGGTTAGGGTGTCTAGTGGGGGACATTGAGATTATGGCACTACTAGCCTAATTGAATAAAGTGTTTTGTTATACAATGGGTGTACATACTGTATGTTACATGTGTGCCGCATGCTTCAAATGAGGACTTAAGTTGCTACACATTTATGGATATTTAGTCACTCATAAACATTAACAAGGTTGTCTCGGCATGTTTTGATTTTGTATATCAGTAATTTATGTTAATGTCCGTTTAAACACAAAACAAATTCGTATTAAAACATCAAGAGATGTGTTTTTTTTTTCGGACCGTCCTAACTATTTGGAGAATGCTTACAGAAGAAAATGAGAGTTGGATTATAAAATGTAGGCCTATACCTCCCTCCAGTGATGGGAAAAGGAATTATTTTCCAAAGCAACTTTATTAGCAGGCAACTGCTGCCAAACAAGTCCACAGGCTTAAAATGAAATGCAAGAATACACCGTTAACATATTTGTATTAAAGACATTCAGGAACATTACAATAGAGGGGGGAGGAAGGGACTATAACTTCAAGTACAATATTATGCAACATCCAAACCGCTTCAAAATTCAAAATGGCCCTTAGAAAAACACTGACAATCACATATCAAAGGAGTACGAAATCACATCCTGGCACCTAATGAGCGCTTCCGTTTGTACCCCGATGGGCGTCTGCAAATCCGACACTTGAAAGTTAAGGACATCGATGTCGGACGCCCCAAAGGTGGCGTCGACCTTCACCTTTTCATACATGTGGAACTGGATCTTTTTGTTAGCCATGGATATAAGACATCGCAAAAAGCGTTCCCTCATCATCGACCGCGCCCGCTGCTCCGTTTGAAGCGAGGCGGGGTCCGCCCCAGGCTCGCTGGAGGCAGAGATGGAGGTGGCGCAGAGAGCGACAAAGCGAGGGGAGTTGGGGTCGAACCCTCGACTGTTGGGGTCAGGACCTCGAGGCAGGCGTAGCACAGACACTGGGGTTTTCATTTTGGCTTTCCGGAAATCTAAAGTAACAAATGATAAGAGAATATAACAAAAAAAAAATGTATAGGATTGTAGATTTTACATTTAAGTAGCCCAACATCCTTGTTGCACGGTTAACTCTTAGAGACAACTGAACATGTGAGTAACCGTTACTAAGAGGGAACTACAAGTGGGCCTACAGTCTGCTGAACATCACTGCAGTGTTGTTAGCATGTAGCCCAATGCTATGTGCTACAACCTGGATCTATAATGACTATAACAACAGTGTTGTTAGCATGTAGCCTAATGCTATGTGCTACAACCTGGATCTATAGTGACTATAACAACAGTGTTGTTAGCATGTAGCCCAATGCTATGTGCTACAACCTGGATCTATAATGACTATAACAACAGTGTTGTTAGCATGTAGCCTAATGCTATGTGCTACAACCTGGATCTATAGTGACTATAAGAACAGTGTTGTTAGCATGTAGCCTAATGCTATGTGCTACAACCTGGATCTATAATGACTATAACAACAGTGTTGTTAGCATGTAGCCTAATGCTATGTGTTACAACCTGGCTCTATAATGACTATAAGAACAGTGTTGTTAGCATGTAGCCTAATGCTATGTGTTACAACCTGGCTCTATGATGACTATAAGAACAGTGTTGTTAGCATGTAGCCTAATGCTATGTGTTACAACCTGGATCTATAGTGACTATAACAACAGTGTTGTTAGCATGTAGCCTAATGCTATGTGTTACAACCTGGATCTATAATGACTATAACAACAGTGTTGTTAGCATGTAGCCTAATGCTATGTGTTACAACCTGGATCTATAATGACTATAACAACAATGTTGTTAGCATGTAGCCTAATGCTATGTGTTACAATCCTGGATTGGACCATGGATGTATAATGTGTATAATATCAGTGTTGTTAGCATGTAGAACAGGATACAAACAGGATACAAACGTTTAGTCAAAACAGATTGAATGAATCAAAACTTCGGAGATTGGTCTGGAATTAGGAACTTACCAAGCACAGATGGCTTGTCGTTTCACTGGAAGGGAACCATGTCAAAGCCTTTGACGTCAACAAGTCTACATGTGGACGACCTAAATCCGTGCTGGTAGTTCCGGGTTTTAGTGCGTTACCGCCCCCTGGAGCATTTCCGATGCATAACATTCATATTTTACTTCTGGCAGTCTCTTCCAATTTATGTAAATTGTGAGGATTTTCAGATTAAAGATTATATTAAATAAAAAAATTACATTTATAGAGGTTTGACAGGTGAGGATTTTAGTCAATCAACATTGGAGCAACCACAAACATGTAGGCCTAAGCACTACACAAAACATTCGGACACATATGCAGAGTAACTACACATTGACAATGTGCAAACCCTGGTTGAAGAAAGCTGCCCTGTTCATAGGAAGAAACTGATAGTTGTGTCTCTTTGTTTTCATGAGTATAATCTGGGTCCATAATTCCAAATATCCCAACGATCCCAAAATCCCAAATATGTTCAGCTAAAAAAAGATCAAGCACCAATGAGATAAGTTAAAATTTGTGTGTGACACAAGTGCATAGTTTATTTACGGAAGTACAATTACAAAAGAACAAAACACAGTTGACACACAGGTATGGCCAACTTGTACAGACCTCTCTGATCCACCCAAGTCAAACAATGTTTTTTTGTTTGACTGAAAACACAAGATATGCCCGGCACAAAAATGCATCAAGCTGCAATGGAAAAACAAAAATAATTTGTGGTGCCCACCAATATCACAAACTTTATGTTCCCTGCAATTATCGCAAGGTTGTTTTAACAACCCCTATGTAACTAGTAAGAGCATTTTTGTGTGTTACTCAACCGTACATATATTTTACAGGCTTTGTTGGATATTAACTTATTTGTTAACCTGTTAGTTACATATGCAACCAAATGCAAACTCTACTTTAACCCCCATTCATTTTCAACCTCTATTTCTCAGCCAATTTACACTGAACTACATTTATCTTCTATTATTTATATCTATATATCTCTGTTTATGTAAGGGTTCACTTAGAAAACTACATTTTTGTCTCAAGGGTTTTGGGGTGTGCATGGCACACTTTAACTTGCAATATCAAAATTATGCTCATATATATATTAACTTTTATTTGTTTTTAGTTTTGGAATTGGCCTAATCGAGACCAAATGTAATCTGTGTGACACGGTACTCTTTGGGTTTATACTTTGAGAGCGTGAGTGTCCACAGTGTAGGTTTGAATCAGGAGGGACCAATACTCCAGTCACCAGTCTGGCTTCACCGCGGTGCAAACACCCCAACGTCATATTCCATTTTTGAACCATTTGAAACCGTTTAAATATTCACTTCACATGTCCGATACTAATCTGCCCAGTAGCCCATGGAATTTACAGTCAACAAATGAGCTTTGACATCCCTCCCTGAAGAAGGTTGAGCTAGGCAAACAAGCGTCGCTCGTCCACTCGCTTGCGTGGGTGGAAGGAGTTTTGGGAATGTACATTTTAAGATTCTTGAGAAGAAAGAGAGCTAGCATTTTTTCGTTTGAAGACTATATCAGGTATTGTATGGGATTTTGTTGATAATATTATTCAAATCCCTAGCTATCATCATTGACCGCAAACAAATGTTTATTGTAAGCCAAGAGATGGTTGAAATGTTACACATTCCAGAGATACAGATTCGTCCAATGTCATCCATCTTTCTGGGTGTCCCAGGAGCCACAGGGCAATGGAACACTGGTAGCCACTGTTCCAGTGGAACAGGAACAGTGGCTACCCCATCAAACCCATGGTCTCAGAAACGCTGATCTAAACAACCCCATGAAACAGTCAGTGACAATGAGACACTGATCCAACGCATCAGTGTCTCATTGCTTTTAGTCACTAAACTCATGCTTTGTGGACATGTTCAAGTCAAGATACAATTCTATGGTTTACCAAGTTCAAGACTTTATAGTTGTGAGAAGCTCTGATAAGCCTCACTAAAGACATAGCCCCTCTATGTCTTTAGGTGAAGGTGAGGTGAAGGTGAGGTGTCGATGGTCCAAGTAGGTGCAAGATGAGGATCAGACCAGGATGCCTGCTTTCTGGGTCGAGTCTGGGCCTAGGAGTTTCAGTTCAAAGTGGTTCAACTACCAGGAAGTTGAAGCAGTGGCGAAAAGTAGTAACCATGGGCCCTGGTGCAAGATTAATTAATTTGGAATATGTTATAATATAATTCCTTTGCTGTCATTCCACAGAGTACAGTGACATTGAGTAGGAGTCCTGATGGAGCATTCACACATATGAAACAGCAATTAAAAATAGAAGAAAAGTACTAAATACATCAATATGATATATGTCTTTGGTGTAAATAAAACAATAATTAATTATTACTAATTAATAATTATCCCCCCCAATACTCATGCTAGGGATTTGAAGTCAGACAGCAGGATCAACAGGATATACACCAAATATCAAACAGCAGGAAATCACAAGTCACGGTTTCATGAATGCCTGACAATGAAATTGTGCTTTTAGGTGGTTTTTCAAAACATCCTGTGTTGTCGGCAGTTAGCCAATTAGAAGAAAGGTTATTGCAAAGAGTTCTGCAAGACAAGAACAGGGCCCATTCCCAACATGGTCAGGCCCCTTCCAGATGGGCGTCTCCCATCCTGCTGACCTCCCAATGCTCACGCTACACACGAACAGATTTCGATTAACTATCTTCATCCTGAAGAGGCCAATTGTCACGTACCACAGGCAGATCTAAAAATATTTCTGGGATGGCTGACCACAGTCTAGCCTAGGCTCCAGACAACAAATAAAGGTTGACAAATATGTTAGTTGTGAGTGCCAGGAGCTCTGCTTAGAGATTTTGAGTTTGAGTTGAAGGAGAAAAACACTTTAATTAAAAACATTAAAGGGACAGAGTTTGATTTAGATGAACTATCTTCATCCTGAAGAGGCCAATCGTCACATACCACAGGCAGATCTAAACAATTTCTGGAATGGCGGACCACTGTCTAGCCTAGGCTCCAGCTAAGAAATAACGGTGGACAAGAATTTTAGTTGTGAGTGCCAGGAGCTCATGGCTTGAGTATCGGAAAACAATTAAGAAGTGGGTTTGGGAATTTGGGGGATTCTGCATGTGGGATTTCCACATCAGAGGATGAAAGCCTCAACACTGAAGAGCAGACATGGCTGATCAGGACTGACTTTCAGGATCTGTGGAGGAGTATACTGCCCATCTGACCTTTGGGGGTTAAGCTTCCTGAGCTGTTCATGAAACTCAAATAGGATTTAGTGTTTTCTATGTGGCCCCACAGGGCTTCCATATAACCCTGCTGAAACTCGCTCTTTGCACAATGGACCCTTTCTTCTGATTGACAATATCATAATTGTCAAATGTTGGTTGCCATGGATGCAGGGGGGGGGGGGGGGGGGGGGGGGGGGGGTACGCAGGCATGAATTTTGCCGCTCCTCGGTCCATGTCAAATTCGGTGTTTTTCGTTGTTTTTGAATATTCAAACATCCCGTTATCTCTGTCCCACTAGGGCGACTATCTGACGTTACTTATGTTATTGTTTTTTTTCTTCTCCGCTGAATTGGGATTAACGGCTAGCCGCCGGACCTGTCGCCTCTCCTGTCACTCCACTCCAAACTGCGTCGCTGCCATGAAATCCCTCGGACTCCTGCGCCGCCCTCCGCTGGCTTCACAGGGCTGCTCGATGTAGGTTGGTTTATCTGGCTCACACCATCACTCCCATCATGTCGGACCGGCGTTTCGCACGCGCCGAGGCAGCGTCATGGACGTCGTCACAACAAACGCCACGCGCACCCTGTTCCGCGCCGTCCGGTCTGTGGTGGCTCGTTCCCCCGCCCCGCCTGTCACGTGCCCACGCACGTTCTCATTTGTGACTCAGCTGTTTCAGCTGCTTACCTCTGGTCTGCCCCGTGTCCCGATCCACCCCCCCTGCTGCTTACCTCTGGTCTGCCCCGTGTCCCGATCCACCCCCCCTGCTGCTTACCTCTGGTCTGCCCCGTGTCCCGATCCACCCCCCTGCTGCTTACCTCTGGTCTGCCCCGTGTCCCGATCCACCCCCCTGCTGCTTACCTCTGGTCTGCCCCGTGTCCCGATCCACCCCCCTGCTGCTTACCTCTGGTCTGCCCCGTGTCCCGATCCACCCCCCCTGCTGCTTACCTCTGGTCTGCCCCGTGTCCCGATCCACCCCCCTGCTGCTTACCTCTGGTCTGCCCCGTGTCCCGATCCACCCCCCTGCTCAGCTGACTTCCAACGCCCACGTGGACTCCACCGGCTGCACGTTTGCCACCGATTCCTTGTCGCTGCCGGACTGCTTTACCACCACACGACATGTTCAAGGTGCCAAGGTGCCCCCCCCCGTGCCAAAGGTCACACGCTCGATCCGGTGTGCGCTACTGGCCCTTCTCCCTCCCGCCTGGACCTAGCTGTTTCCGACCACGTTGCTGTCCTGTTCACTGTTCCTGTCCCCCTGCCGCTAGTCTGTGGCTGAAACACTGACTGGGCTACGAACCTTCGGGGACGGAGCCCCCAGTGTGGCAGCCCCCATCTCTGGAACTCTCTCCCCACTGATATTCGAAACGCACCATCCCTGGCCACGTTGAAACACCTCCTCCAAACCTCCCTGTTCAGCAAGGCCTGCTGCCCCTGACCCCTTGTTTGCTTCTTTTTTATTATTATATATGTATATATTTTTTATATTACATTATATATATTATTATCATAATATATATTATATTTATATTATATAAGTATTGTTTGTTTGTTTGTTTCCTCAGTAAAGTGTCCTTGGGTTTAAGAAAGGCGCTAAATAAATCCCAGCTATAATTATTGTTATCATACCAAAACAAGATATTATTGGATCCTTAGACTCCATGCTTGATGTATTCCTCTTGCATAGAGGCAACATGCATGAGCATGCACGTACTACGTAGGAACAGGTGTTCCTATGTGCAAACTACGTAAGAACACCTGTTCCTATGTGCAAACTACGTAAGAACACCTGTTCCTATGTGCAAACTACGTAGGAAAGGCACGTAGGGAGCACGCACCTATGGGCACGTTTCCCAACCTTCTCCAAAACACGTGCATTCGTCATTCCCTAATAATAACGTGACCGAGCAGGGGAAAACGTTTTGTTTTTCACATTCAAATGTGTGAATGTGAAAAACATCTGACCAAATGGATTTCATTTACAGTTACACATGAAAGGTTTGCAGCTACTCATCTATCTGTTTGTGGGGAACACAACGTTCAAACAGAAATCAATTGTATGTTTCAATGCCAAGTTGACAGGTCAAACCTGGCCGCCGGTGTCCCTTCGTCGTGACGTAGAAGAGTAGACTTAAAGGCCCTTGTCACATAAAAGGAACGTGGAGCAGAGCGGAACCTTTTCAGAGATAGATTGATCACAGCTAGCACAGCAGTGCACACAAGAGTAGATTTCCGTGAGCCTCATTCAGTTTAATTCAGCCTAATTCAGTTTAATTCAGCCTAATTCAGTTTAAACCTAATTCAGCCTAATTCATCTTAATTCAGCCTAATTCACTTTAAACCTAATTCCGCCTAATTCAGCTGAAACCTAATTCAGCCTAATTCAGCCTAATTCAGTTTAATTCAGCCTAATTCAAACCTAATTCAGCCTAATTCAGCCTAATTCAGTTTAATTCAGCCTAATTCAGCTGAAACCTAATTCAGCCTAATTCAGCCTAATTCAGTTTAATTCAGCCTAATTCAAACCTAATTCAGCCTAATTCAGCCTAATTCAGCCTAATTCAGACAGGCCCTCGACCCCACTGACTTTGCAGCACTTTGTGACTAACTAGTAGAAAGGACTCTACCAATCAACATCCCCATTGGTAAATAATAGGGCTAGGGTTCCAAATCAGAAAGGTCCATTTTAAATTAACTCTTATTTGTGTACTTGTTTTGTTTTTTTATGTACTTTCTTACACACCTGCAGAGAATTTGAGGACGTTTTGGAGGGGCTGGGAGGGGTAATCTCATGGTGACTCTGTGCAGCTGAATCCTCTCCCACCATCCCAAGCGCGCTTCCGGTGTCTCCAAACCAGACAGGATGTTGACTAATTCAGTCAGGCGGAAAGAACCACGGACAAGAGTGATTTCAAGCTCTTCAACATTTATTGTTAAAAATGTTAAAACATTTAACATTTTAACATTAAAAAAACATTTAAAATAAAGAGGCCGATTGTATCAATAAGTTGGACTATAATAGCAAAAACAAATCTGACTATCACTGTAAAAACGCCAGTGAATAAAATGATGGAAGAACAAAAAATATATAATTGAAGCAACATTTGTCTGTGGTTTTAATTGACAAAACATATTGGTACAAAAAAATCTACAAAAACTCTGCATGAATTATGAAGTTCAAATCCATGAACACACACAGTGTGTGCTGTTGGCTCAACATCAATTCGGTCAAAGATAGGCCCACTATCTACAATCTATAGACAAGCAAGCCCGTATGCTGTAAGCCCGTATGCTGTAAGCCTGTAGGCTGTAAGCCCGCAGACTGTATGAGTCATCTCTTCTCGGGTGAGACTTCAGAATCAGAATCAGAATCAGAAAAGCTTTATTGCCAAGTACGTTTTTTAAACATACAAGGAATTTGTCTTGGTGATGTAGGTGCACGTCACATTCTCTATTACAGGTTAAACAGAACAAACAAAATAAGTATAAATATATGTATAAATATATACACACAATTTAGATTTACAAGATATTAAGTACAGTGGCATGTAGAGTCAGGGTGGTTTCCGGGCCTTGTTAATAAGGCTAGTGGCGGAGGGGAAAAAACTGTCCTTGTGACGAGAGGTTTTGGTCCTGATGGACCTCAGCCTCCTGCCAGAGGGGAGTGGCTCAAAGAGATTGTTGCCGGGGTGGGAGGGGTCAGCCACAATCTTTCCTGCACGCTTCAGAGTCCTGGTGGCGTAAAGGTCCTGGAGCGGCGGCAGATTGCAGCCAATCACATTCTCAGCTGAGCGAATGACACGCTGCAGTCTGCCCTTGTCCTTGGCTGTGCTAGCAGCGTACCAGGTGGTGATGGAGGATGTGAGGATGGACTTAATGATGGCTGTGTAGAAGTGCACCATCATTGTCTTTGGCAGGTTGAATTTCTTCAGCTGCCGCAGGAAGTACATCCTCTGTTGTGCTTTCTTGACGAGGGAGCTGATGCTCAGGTCCCACTTGAGGTCCTGGGAGATGATAGTTCCCAGGAAGCGGAAAGACTCCACAATGTTGATTGTGGAGCCAGAGAGGGTGATGGGGGCAGGTGGGGCTGGGTTCTTCCTGAAGTCCACAACCATCTCCACTGTCTTTAGAGCGTTGAGCTCTAGGTTGTTTTGCTTGCACCACTTCACCAGGTGGTCAGCCTCCGACCTGTAGGCGGACTCGTCTCCATCAGAGATGAGTCCGATGAGGGAGGTGTCGTCCGCCAACTTCAGAAGCTTGACAGACTGGTGACTAGAGGTGCAGCTGTTGGCATACAGGGAGAAGAGCAGAGGAGAAAGAACACAGCCCTGAGGGGATCCGGTGCTGATGGTCTGTGAGTCGGAGATGTGTTTCCCCAGCTTCACATACTGCTTCCTGTCAGACAGGAAGTCAGTGATCCACCTACAGGTGGGTCAGGCACACCAAGCTGGGAGAGTTTCTCCTGAAGCAGAGCCGGGATGATGGTGTTGAAGGCAGAGCTGAAGTCCACAAACAGGATCCTGGCATAGGTTCCTGCGGAGTCCAGGTGCCGGAGGATGTAATGGAGGGCCAGGTTGACTGCTTCGTCTACAGACCTATTGGCTCTGTAGGCCAACTGTAGGGGGTCCAGGAGCGGGACGGTGATGTCTTTGAGGTGAGAAAGCACAAGGCGCTCAAAGGACTTCACAACCACAGAGGTCAGGGCAACGGGTCTGAAGTCATTAAGTCCTGTGGCCCTTGGCTTCTTGGGAACAGGAATGATTGTTGAGGACTTGAAGCAGGCTGGCACGTGGCATGTCTCCAGTGAGGTGTTAAAAATGTCTGTGAACACTGGAGACAGCTGGGCAGCGCAGTGCTTCAAGCTGGATGGGGAGACAGCATCCGGTCCAGAAGCTTTCCTGGGGTTTTGTCTCCTGAACAGTCTGTTGACGTCTTCCTCATTGATGAGGAGAGTCGTCACTGAGGTGGGTGGGGAGATGGAGGGGGGGGACCTTTAAGGTGGGGGAGGTGGAGGGGATGCACTGTAGCTGGGGCTGTTGGGAGGCGTCACGGGGGATGGTATCAGGGAAGACCCTTTGTTGGGAGGTGTTGAGGGGGATGGTTACAGGACCGACCCCTTGTCTATCAAAGCAGCAGTAGAACTCGTTAAGGTCGTTGGCTAGGCGTCGGTCGTTGGTTGAGTGATCTGTTTGAGCCCTCTCCAGACAGAAGCAGAGTCGTTAGCTGAGAACTGGTTTTGGAGTTTCTCAGAGTACCGTTGTTTAGCCTCTTTCACCGCCTTGCTAAACGTGTACTTTGCTTCTTTAAGTCTGTCTTTGTCCCCACTCCTGAACGCCTCAGCCTTATCCAAACGTAGCCTTCGTAGGCTTGTCATTGTTGAAACTCACCCTGGTGCACGATGGAACACAGCAGTCCTCACAGAAGCTGATGTATGACGTCACAGCCTCTGTGTACTCATCTAGACTGTTGGTAGCAGTCCTGAACACATCCCAGTCAGTGGAGTCCAAGCACGTCTGGAGATCCTCCACAGCTACACTGGTCCACTTCCTTGATGTCCTCACTACAGGTTTGCAGAGTTTAAGTTTCTGCCTGTAGGCGGGGATCAGGTGGACCATGACGTGGTCAGATAGTCCCAGTGCAGCACGGGGGACCGCGTGATAAGCATCCCTGACTGTGGTGTAACAGTGATCCAGAATGTTCTCCTCTCTGGTCGGGCATTTAATATGCTGTCTGTATTTAGGTAGTACATGAGTGAGGTTTCCTTTGTTAAAGTCTCCAAGGACAATAACTAAGGAGTCCGGGCTGGTCCGCTCCACACATAGTATCTGGTCGGCGAGCATGCGCTGTGTGACCTGCAAGTTGGCCTGCGGCGGGATGTAAACACCGACCAGAATGAATGAATGGAACTCCCGGGGTGAATAAAAAGGCTTACAGTTTATGATGAAAGATTCCAGGTCAGGAGAACAATGCTGCTGGATCACTGTCACGTCGTTGCACCAACCGCTGTTGAAGTAGAAACAGATTCCTCCACCTTTAGTTTTGCCGGAGAGGTCCGTGTCTCTGTCCGCTCTGTAGAGTTGGAAGCCTTCCAGCTCTAGCGCAGAGTCCGGTATTAGTCCACAGAGCCACGTCTCCGTGAAGCACAAAACAGTCGATGAAGAAAAGTCCCTGTTTCCCCCCAACAGCAGTTGTAGTTCTTCCAGTTTGTTGGGCAGTGAACGCACGTTAGAGAGAAATATGCCCGGTAACGGTGTGCGTAGTCCTCGCTGGCGAAGACGCACCAGCGCACCGGCCCGTTTCCCTCTCCTCCGGCGTTTCGCTGCGTGAGCCAAGGTGAGCACACCTTTGACTAGTATGTCCAAAATGTCCAGTGTAGGGACCTATAGGTGTAACCTATCAAGATATGAGGTGTAACTGTTACGTCGTGGATGTTTAACGCGTTATCTCATATTTCAAATGGTTCGTTACGTTTATGAAAACGAAACCGAGAGTACTGACAAATGTCCCCACTACATAACGTTAGCTTAGACTGTTACAGGCATGGCTCGCTAGCAAGCTAGGTACGCGAAATAACGTCATAATAACGTGAATTTAACGACTGGTGCAACCCAGCTACCGGTGTGATGGAAAATGACGCACGGCCCTATTCCGAGGTCCGCTTAAACTAATTAGTTCTGATGTTCAAGTTGTTGTGTGCACATTATAGTGGCCTGTCTGTTCTCTTAACTACGTCCCCACAGCTGCCTGTCTTCCTGTCTCCTGTCTTCCTGCATTGTGCTTTGTTCTCATGTGAGAAACTCCTGAGCAAGCTCCTCTCCCCAACAATGTGTCTGATCTTGACTGCATATCCTCTCCCTAAATCATGTATGATGCCCTGACCGTACATTGAACCCGTTATAAATAATAAGTGATGTCAGAGATGGTGAATTACGACCGGGTGTCCGGCCTTATAGTACATGGCGTCACCTCGCGATATCTCTGAGATGGTGTCTGCGCCACTCTTCAGAAATGACTTCCCTCCTCTATTCAGGGTTACGCCTTTTCTCCAGAACTCTGCTCTGCGTGGAGTTGCCTTTGAAACTGTGTCTTTTATACGCTGCAGCATATGAAATAAACCAACTACGGGTATCCATTTGTCTTAGCTTTTATTCGAGCCAGCCACAAGTCTTTCAATTTGCTACAACACGGGTAATGCATTGCTGGCATGGAGGTAACAGAGAATTATATACAACTTTTGAGTCAATTTCATTGCAAGGAAATTATTTTCTTTCTTGGTATGGGGGGGGGGGGGGGGGGGGGGTTCGCAAGGCATGTGGGGGAAGGTAGCCTAGTTTGCTAGGTTAGCTAACTGTTATTACATTGAACAGCTAAAATGACTTATGGCGCAAAACATTACATGTCATTAACATTTTTTAAATAGTAATAACAGTAGCCTAACTGTGATGTGTTAACGGGTTAAGAGTACATCTAGAATATTATATCATTCCACCATGTGGAAACATCATTTCACCCCATAAAGAGATTTTCTTCCGATGAAAGAAAATGCAACGTTAAGTTGCTGACTGTCAAAATGGCGGCTGCCACATGAGGGAGAGTGAATAACACAATGCATAGGCAACAGTTTGTCAAATATTATATCAGTTGCACGTATTAACATAAGTGCTACACAACCAGCCAGCCAGCTATCTAATTTGCCATGGGTCAATTTTAATAAATGGTTTCTGTTGTTGTGTCATGTCTCCATCAGGGCGAGGGCAAGCTTGAAGGAGATACTGGGATGCTGTGTCGCCACTGCAAATATGCAAATTTCACCGTGACCAAGAAGGGCTTCTGAGCAGAGGTGGGTAGAGTAGCCAAAAATTTTACTCAAGTAAAAGTACTGTTACTTCAGAATAATATGACTCAAGTAAAAGTAAAAAGTAGTCATCCAAATAATTACTTGAGTAAGAGTAAAAAAGTACTTGGTGAAAAAACTATTCAAGTACTGAGTAACTGTTGAGTAACATCTGATTTATTTTCAACAATCAAACAGACAAAAAATAATACAAAATAATCATTAGGCAAATTATAGTTAATCCAATCAATAAAATAAATTTTAATAAATAAATAAATTACAAAATAGCTTAAATTCAAATAATTCAGGTAAATTAAAAAATACAATAAATTAATTAATAACAAATACTAAATAAATAAGCACAAGTAACACACATTTCCAAACCTTTATACTTTTTTTACCAGGCAGAACTAGAACGAGGCAGCCCATAAACTCTCATAAACTGTGTGTGTGTGTGTGTCTCCACAGTGACAGAACAACAGAAGGAAACACACACATTTCATACCAGGCATGCTGAACAGAAAAAGCACCTCAAAACTCCCACAGATAGACAACAGATTTGGCAATATTCTAACCTTTAGGCTGACACTGGCCCTTTACACAGCGGAGTCAACACTCCAGGAACTCTTTGGCACAGTAACATGAGAACCCTTTTATATTGAAGGCCCCACTGGGTGTGTGTGTGTGTGTCAAAACATGCAGAAACAAACTATTTCACCAAAGAATCACTCAGTGATGTCACTATTAAGCTTCAACAGTAGCTGGCTCTCAAGGTTCTTGCTGTGAAGCTGTGATCGTTTAGCAGTGAACAGGAGTCCTGCATGACTGAAAAGTCTCTCACAGGCTGCAGATGCTGGAAGACCTGTGTTGACTTTGAGTGACAGCTTCTTGATGCGAGGAAAGGTGTGGAGTAGATCCATACCTGCAGGGGACAGACATGAAAGGTACCTCTCCAGCTCTCCTACTTGTGATTTTCCCAAATCCATAGATGCAAAGAAGTCATCTTCATCAGAGAGGCCGCTGTTTGCGCTGGTGACATCATCCAAGTCGGTGTCGAGGTGATTTCTGATGTAGTCAAGGCCTGTGGGTTTTAAGGGAAGATAAATCGTTTTTCAAACGAATTAAGTCTGCACATTATTCTTACCCTTCTACTGTATAGGCTGTCAAGCTGCTGATGTTTGACATTAAAAGCTACCTGAGCTTCTAACTATATTGCCACCCTGTGGTTTGTCACTGACACACTATAATCCTAAATGACAGTAATATTATACAGAGTTGTAGGTCAATGTCTACTGGTTGACATTTGAATTGATAAACAAGTACATTTACCAGCATTTAAGATGTTGTCCTCTGTGGTCCAGGAGGTTCTGAATCTTGGTAGGAGTATTGCTGCTGTAATCAGCTCAGGTTCTTTCATGACGTCTCCAAAACTATTCTGGATCCCTTGCTGCAGGGCGTGAACAAGAGGTGTACACATTTTGCAAGTTGACTCCAACCTCTTCAGCTTGTCCCACAACTGGTAAAGTGTTGGCAGCAGGAGGCCCATATGCACAGATGATTCCCCTTGGAGGATATTAAGGGCCATGGCAACAGGCTTCATCACAGCAGCATACTCGACCAAAAACCCCATTTCAGCTGGATTTAACCTATAAAAGATTGCTATAAGAAAAAATTACTTATAGCTATTTCTGGTACAATGTCTTTATTATGCATTGTACATGTTAAATACACAAATAAATACAAATAAATTAGTTAAATTATTTAATTGAAGTCATCCATAATTGTCACACCACCATGCAAAGAAAACTTAGTTACTTGAGACAAGTGGATTCACCCATTAATCAGCAAGGCTTATTTATTTTTATTATTCTTTAAAAACAAAATATAAATTTTGTCAACTTACATCTTTATCTTTAATGCTGTGCAGACATTGCGAATTGCTTGTTCTCCTTGCTCTCGGTGAATGCGCACAATCCTTTCTACAGCGAGGAACAGGGAGCTCCAGCGTTCGGAGAAACTGCAGCTTGCATTCACGTTCCACTGTTTCATGAGCCATGGTTGACCTGCTGGTTTTATTCCAAAGAGCATGACATTTTGCAAAAGCAGACCGAGACAGCCTCTTGTAGGTTTCGTTTGCAGCTCCTCCTGCAGCAGTGGCATCAACTGTGGATATAAGATTGAGGAGATGGCATGCACACTTTTGGTGCCTTGGAAGTTGGTACTCAAGGCCTGTGTTGTCATCCAGAATAGCAGACACATCTTGATACTCCACCTCTGACTCACTCTGATCTTCTGTTGCATCATCAAGGGTGGAGTCACTCTCCTCTTGTACATTGATGGCTTCCTCCTCTTTCTCCTCACCATATAATCGAAAGGCCTTCAGGAAGTTTGAGCCACTGTCTGTTGTCGTCCTGGTCACTTTTTCCCTGATGTGGTACTCAGAATGTATTTTCTCTAATGCAGCAGCAAGGACATCAAACGTGTGCGAGCCTTTGACAGGTCTACGGAGCGGAGTACCTCTCCAGTGAGGTGTTGTCTATCCAGTGACAGGTGACACCTAAGTAGCTACGTTGTCTGGCAGACCAGCAGTCTGTTGTGGTAGCAACATAGTTCACAGCACTCAGCTTTTTGATGACTATGCTCTTCTTCTGTTTTGCAGCTTCTTGTATTCTTGTGCATAACGTTTTCCTTGTCATTTCTGTATGAGGTTGCAAGGTTTCTATCAAAGTCTTGAAGGATGGCGTCTCAACCACAGAAAATGGTTGGTGGGCCTCAAAATGTAGCACTAGCTTGTCAAGTGTTGCTTGTGTTACCCGCCCTGGGGCAGCGAAGGCTGTGATTTTTGCATTTTTCACAAGAGAATCACTGGAAGAGGAGGTCTTACGCTTTCTGTGGTTCTCTAGTAAGTCTGTGTAGTTTGCCAGTTTGTTGGGGTGAACCCTCTGTGGACAAAAAAAAAATCTGTGAGGCTACAGGGAGATCAAGACATTAAAAGAGACTTATGATCACATCAAATTTGGATATATATATATAGAAAATGTTTAAAACATATGTAACCTAAAAGACAAACATTCGCCTATCCACAGCAACAAAAAACAAAGAATTTAGGAAACTTACCGCTACATGTTTCCTCAAGTTAGACGTTGAGTTCTTGAATGCTGAAATGTCTTTTTGTTTTGGTAGACACAGAAGACACCGCATAATGCAGCTGCTCTTTCGCACGTTTACTAAGGCAAACATGCTTTCAATATGAGGCCAGGGGTGCGGGTGTTCCTCCTCGTCTGTGTCTGCATTGCCGACGGCTAATTCTGACATTTTTGTGTTGCTACGACTGTAAAGCTAACCCGTCCCGCCACTGAGCTTGAGTTTGGTAACGTGACGAGACTGCACAACTACGTTTGATTGGTGAAACACAGTCACGTGGTAGAGCCTTAGCGGAAGTCTCTCTCTGTCAAAATACAATATTTAAATAAGGCGTACGCGGGGGGATAAAGACAATGACGCGTAGAATACCAAAGAGGTAAAAAGAAAAGTAACGAGCTCATTGTAGCCTAATGTAGCGGAGTAAGAGTACAGTTTCTTCTTCACAAATCTACTCAAGTAAAAGTAAAAAGTATAGTGATTTAAAACTACTCCTAGGAGTATATTCTTTTCAAAAACTTACTCAAGTAAATGTAACGGAGTAAATGTAGCGCGTTACTACCCACCTCTGCTTCTGAGACACTACAGACTCCATCACTGGTACCACCTGAATGGACTTCTACACTGCCTATACTTAGGCTGTGTATGCACTTTTTAAACCAAAGGTGTGTTGAAGACTCATCTAACCAGATCTCCTTCACATCCACACAATTGTGAAGACATGTCAGGTAAATCAACATTTCAGGCGTCTGGGGAAACACTTGTGCCTGTCTGTCATGGGAATTCTGAAATATTTTTAACATCTCTCTAATGTGCTTCAATTTAGAGAGATGCTGTGGAGAGGCTGACCCATGGAGTCCATATTGGTATCCTGGAGATGGTGCCAGTTCCTAGAGGCACCGATTCAGCGGTGACTGCAGCAGTTGTGCTGGAGGAAGAAGTCGTCATTGACGGCCTTCATGACATCCCAACTGCCTTTGGAGTGCTCTTCGGCCTGATTTATGCTCTCAATGGATTAATTTCTAATTTACTGGGCAAGTAATACATGACAAAATAATGGATTTATTTCTAATTGACTGAATTATTGATGGTTGAGGTAGCATTCAATTTAAACTTGAAGCCAACTACGAACTTTTGAGTAAACTAAAAAATTTAGTAAACAAATAAAAGCTCGGGAATTAGTTACTGAAAAATAAGTCGTTGGACCAACAGATTTTATTGATGGTATGATACATGGTATGATACATTTTTAAAGGGAATCGAACAAGAGTATAATATATAAGATACACAAGTTGAATACAACGCACAATACCACTAATAGATTTTATTGATACTAATTAAATAAAACAAAAATTGCATCTGCAATCTCTTTTAAACTGTACTTCAATAGAAAAATAGATCAGAATACAAGAAAAGAAATTCATTTTTCCCCGCCAACAATAGGCAATTTTTTGGGTTAGAAAAGGCCACTGTCTACTAAAAATAAGGAAATATAATACAACTCAGCATCCCCAGTGAACAAAACAGGCGTTATTACTATTAAAATACTTTTAGCAATAAAGAGCTGTAGGCTAGCTTTCGCCAGAGCTAATGGCTTTCTGGTACTTGAACTGTGGCAACAACAAAAAAACGTTAGGAACATGCAAATTAACTGATTAACCAGCGCCCACAGACTTTGAACGACCATAGCTGTGAGCTGTTGAGTCGACCACCTGCAGCCAGCCAGCCAGCACAGCGACCAAAAGCAGCCAGCCAGCCAGCCAGCCAGCACAGCGACCAAATGCAGCCAGCCAGTCAGCCAACACACCGACCAAAAGCAGCCAGCCAGCCAGCCAACACACCGACCAAAAGCAGCCAGCCAGTCAGCCAACACACCGACCAAAAGCAGCCAGCCAGCCAGCCAGCACACCGACCAAAGCGCGGATGCTGAAGGTGGGGCTCATCTCGAGTGTATTTCAACTGGGGATGGAAAGTTCAATCAGCGCGTGGGAAGAAGCCTAATTCCCTCTGCATACCAATTTCACACAAATACCGACGCCTGGACCTCTGACGTCATCCGCAAGTTGACGTTGCGAACATGCCGCAACAACTGTGCTGTGGCCCTATAAATAGGGTCTGCGGGCCATACAGCCTGCAACAACTCTCCCTCGAGGACAATTCAGCAGGCTGAGTAGATCCACGTGCGGACACCGGGACAACACAGGCGGCTCCCCAAACGACCGACGAAGGCAGGAACAGTAAGCGGTGATCACCGGGAACCTGTGGCGCTTTGCCCGCTGCTTCCACGCGTCGGACCTGTGGTTTAACGGAAGGGTGCAATTAACCAAGTCGCAGTAGCCCTACGTGATTAACGGTAAGATCGATAAAACAATGGTGAAGTGTTTAGGCTCCAGGTGATGAGAATAACAATGAATTGAGAATGATGTAACAAATCATAAGTTATCTTATAATTATGACTAGGCTATTGTCCCCAAACGTCTACAGTGATGGCATTTAAGGAACACCCTTGGGGTTTCATAAATGAATTAAAGTCAATTTATTCAACTCTTAAGCTACTTTATTCAAGTTTCGAGTTAGTAAGCTATTTTAAGGATACTACCAATGCGTTTGATCACTAGGACATTGTTATTACGGTTATTTGCAACGCTAAAGCCTGCAGAACACATTTGCATGCTGTAATACGCGGGCGCACCACAGCAACGCCCTGCGCACAGCTTCCCTGCCATCGAACCCGTTACACCTGCCGTTAACATGCGCAACCGGAACTCAATCGAACATCACCGGAACTCATCCAAATCGCTTTCGCTGAATTACAGAATTCGTACAAGTATTGTAGGCTACGGTGGGCAATCCCCATGTGTCTCCCAGCGTGTGTTGACCATTTAATGTGTGACTTCTTCGGTTTCAACCTTTGGATCACCCAAGAGCGTGCGGCAATGTGTGGAATGCAGCGCAACCAATGAAACCGACGAAGCAACACATTAAAAAAAGAAGAAGATTTTACCAACAACGTATTGTGGCGAGCAGCGTTAGTAGAGTCAAGGGACGCGAGTTTCTTCAATCAGGAAGCTTTAATTGATAGGGCTTACAGATCGTGACGTCACATCGCATCGCAATGACCGCATCCATTTTGGAAGCATGGGAATGTTATTGGTAGCAGGGGTGTAGCACAAAACTCTGGACCCTATAGAAGAGCAGATTCTGTGGGCCGTCTTCCTCTCTTGATCCACGTATCTCACGCATCTTTAAAAAAACAAAACTAATTTCCTCACGCGCTGACTTTACTTACTGAAAATAATTTGGGAATGTTTTGTCTTCCATATCTTTGGGTGCCATTATGGTTATGTCTGTTTCTTCTGCACCTTCACTGCAGTCTGTAAACTTGCCATAGTCCTGGGTCCTCTGGCAAATGCTGTTCTGCAGTGCTCTCACCTTTTCCCATCCTCTCCTCATCCTTCTCCTCACCCTTAGAGCAGCCTTCATTTCCCTCACTCTCTTCACCTCCATCGTCCTCTATATCATCTTCTTGCTCGCTATTTGCTACAAGGTCAGAGCCCTCTTCAAGCATGACGCATGCAGGATTTATATCCCTCTTAACCTGCTTATTTGCTAGACATAATTTCATTGGACATTGTAGGTATAATGGTGATTAATTAACGTTATTGCTTAAGTCATGTTATACGATGCAATTATGCTCCAAGCTAGGTTCCTCGGTGACTGCCTCCAATCGAAACAACTGCTGAGATTAGCTTAAGCCGTTCTTAAACCTTTCTTCTGTCTTTCCTTTCTTTCTTTTCTTTTGCGTGACCATTACTCGGCAGAGTCATTAGCAGGGTTTTTTGTCGCCTTCTGCCCTCCAATGTGTCCTCAAACATAACTGTACACGTAAACACACGGAACAATCCAGATACATCTTATGAGAACGCTAAGCTTCAGATAAACACAACACATAAAATACTTGCATTAGTTAAACATCAATTTTCATAACTGATCTATTATAGCTTTGCGACGCAACGCATGCCGGCTGCTGGCCAATAATGGCGTCAGGCTGCCACGATCCTATTGTTGAGTCTTTGGCTTGTAGGCACACAGGCAGCTGCACAGCAAGGAATCTTTATCGGGAGATAAAGATTCTCCACTCGTTTCTGTGCATCCTTCTCATCATTCCTTGTTACCTAAGCAATTACAAAAGTCACATGGCCACAAAAGAAACACACAGACTTTATCGGACAGGCGTTGATGTTGTAAAGTGCTGCAAAACAGCAAAAATCAGGGGCCGGAAAGAGGTAGAGACCTCTCCCACTGGGCCTGCCCTGGACGCCATTTTGGACGCCACGTGAGACATCTGCCATCTGTACACGCAGGGGGTTCACGCACCGTCTCACAAATAAACAAAAGACGAGAGTCCAGACCTGGTACTTTTTCGTCTATGGCCACGGTATGTAAACGCTCAACAGTATGTTTGGTGAAATGTGGACCAGGGTGTTGGCGTTCTCTGCTGCAGTGTTGTGCTACGGCTCACACAGCAGCGAGGACGTCAGCCGCCGGCAGTAGGAGCTTGCTTCGATTGCCAGATTAAAGCAACGCTCGACGAAGGCATGCTTTCTAAACTCATCCAAGAGTTGCATCATAATGTGAAGCTGGCAGACCGTACATAGTAAATAATTACAACCTATGAGTGAGACTTTCCGGTGTTTCCTGTATTAAATTAGACAAACCCTAACGACCCTAGCAACTCCATGCTAATGCTATAGGGTCGTGTTTATTACTGCATTAACTGATGTAATTCATGGTTAATTAATGTACCCTGGCTCCACTGAGTCAGCGATACCGTGGTAACCGTTTTATACTAATTACTGATAATGTAACTGGAAGGCTTTACATCAAATTACATTCATAGCAACTCATAAACTGCACCAGGTTCTGACTAGGGCAAACAAGTCTCTGCTGTTAGTCTTTCCCCCAGGCCAAGGAGAACTGTCCTTACTGCCACAGGCTTAACCAACAGGGGCACATCATATTTCTCTTTTCTTCTTGTTTATGACTTACTTATACACTATATACATACGTATTACTTACAGACAGACAGACAGACAGACAGACAGACAGACAGAGACACACACACACACAGGCAAACACACACACATACACAAAGATCTGCATTTAAAAAACTATTTATATTTATTTATATATATATATATACATACGTATTACTTACAGACAGACAGACAGACAGACAGACAGACAGACAGACAGACAGACAGACAGACAGACAGACAGACAGACAGACAGACAGACACACACACACACGCACAGGCACGCACAGCCTTGTGTGCCTGTGCAGCATTCCAAGAGGAACGAGGTAGCTCCCATCATTGAGTCGGGGATTCCTTTGATGCACCTGCATGGTATCAGGACACATTTCGTATGGTCCTATGACTTTATCAGTTAACAAAATGTTGACAAAGCATATTCTTTACTTCCTTGCGTTTTGTCATACAGGACCCAACAATGAAGCGTCAGGGGGTGCTTCTCACTCTATTAGGTATGCCAACATCTAATTAAAAACTACTGTATTCTTTAGCACTCTGCATACTGGCAACACCCTAATTGCATCTTTTCTTTTTTCTAGTCCTGTCCACAGCTGCATTTGTCATTGGTAAGTTTGCCGTTATATTTTTTGCCTATGAAAGCTAAGCCTACTCATGCTATGCCCACTGCTACGCTAACCCTACTGCTTAACCCTTAGGGCCTTATTATGTTTTTAGATGTTAGATGTTGTCAGTTATACTTCAAGCTCCGCCCTGACGAGGCATACAGCATCGCTGCTACATTAACTGATGGCTGGCCAAGCTCCGCCCTGACGAGGCATACAGCATCGCTGCTACATTAACTGATGGCTGGCCAAGCTCCGCCCTGACGAGGCATACAGCATTGCTGCTACATTAACTGATGGCTGCCCAAGCTCCGCCCTGACGAGGCATACAGCATCGCTGCTACATTAACTGATGGCTGGCCAAGCTCCGCCCTGACGAGGCATGCAGTATCACTGCTACATTAACTGATGGCTGGCCAAGCTCCGCCCTGACTAGGCATACAGCATCACTGCTACATTAACTGATGGCTGGCCAAGCTCCGCCCTGACGAGGCATACAGCATCACTGCTACATTAACTGATGGCTGGCCAAGCTCCGCCCTGACGAGGCATACAGCATCACTGCTACATTAACTGATGGCTGCCCAAGCTCCGCCCTGACGAGGTATACAGCATTGCTGCTATCGTGTATCAAAAGAAATACAGATGTCTTCAAATCTAAATGCACCTTCACAGATCAGGTCATATTATCCATTATAAATATGTAATTATCAAGTCATAGTTAAAAGATAGATTTACTGATATAATACCAAACATTGGAAATAAGGCAAACCTCTGCATTATGTGTAAAATATGTATACAAATAATTATTAGTTAATAATCTATTATGTTTATTAGGAAAATGTGTGGTTGTTTTACATGTTTCTATGGTATTTACAACTGAGCGTGCTTACATTATGCCACCGTTAGCATAAGCTCGGCCTTCCTCTAGGCACACGTGGTGTCATTTGGCGCAATGTCAAATAACATCTGTTGCTCTTGACAACAGTTGACGTCGCTATAATATAAATACACAATTATAGGATAATTATTCAATCTTTATAGGATTGGACCATTTCTAATATAATAGTTCTAACAACAGGGTGAGCCAAAATAATGTCTTGAAAGGTTGAACTGGTTATCAAAATGTACAGATTTCTGGCTCTTTTATGAAATACATAATATCTACTCTTGCAGATGCCTTACCATACAAACAGAAGATCCATCCTGAGGACAAGATGAAAATCAAGATAACTCATGGTACAATGAGTATGTTGTGTAATCTTTATTGTTGACCATATTTTGACTCAAATAAGCGGACCCCCTGAAGAACCTCCATGACCCCCTGGTTGAAGGCCACTGATCTAGAATATTAGAGTGCATATAGTCAATGGCTGAATCTAGGAACCACTCTATGTTTATGAACCTTGTGTTTTCTACAGAGCCCTATAAGGTGAACACGCAGATGTGCTGTGGACCCCTGGGCAAACAAGTGATCCTCCACAAGAAATCCAACGATAGTATCTGTTGTGGAGACCAACAGTACAACCCAAGGACACAGTGCTGCTGTGGAGAAGAGAACTTACGTATCGAAGCCCGGAGTAGCTCCCAGTGCTGTGAAGAGGATAAGAATCAAGCTCCCTTAGGTATTGTCATCTCTCTGGTGTTTGAAATGGAACATATTCAAAGATGAAACTCAAAACATTGTGCGTTAATGATGACGTCCTTCCACAGACGACAAGCTGCCCTACAACCCCAGCACCGACATCTGTTGTGTCTTGAAAAGAATCCAGCCAGCTAAACCAGGGGCTCTGTACAAATGCTGTGGAGAAGGTACGTTGTGAGACACATTGCATTTGAATTTGAATGAAGTTTTAACATGAAATCTCACAAATGTAGACTTTATTTTACTTATCTGAAGTCTGATGGCAGAGAGGCTCTAATCTGGGTGAAGGGGATGTTTCTCTTTCTTTTGCTTCATATTCGTTTGGACCAATCATGTAGCTGGAAGCGGAGATCTGGTAGCCTGTTATTGGCTATTTACAAACGAATTACAAACTCTGCCAGCACTCAGTAAACAGTATATAAGTGTGTGTAAAGGTTTCAAATCAACAGCGTGGAGACTGGCCACTGTAGGAATACACCCCCTCTGAAAGCATTGCTTACTTGCACAAATTAATTTCCCTTTGGTATAATATCCCGGTATCAAAACAGTAAACAAGGCACAAGTACCTGGGATTTAGAATTCCGGGTGCTGTTATGAAAAACTCCTGATAACTCATGGTACAACCCTGCACTCTATATGTTGTGTAATCTTTATTTTTGACCATATTTTGACTCAAATAAGCGGACCCCCTGAAGAACCTCCATGACCCCCTGGTTGAAGGCCACTGATCTAGAATATTAGAGTGCATATAGTCAAAGGCTGAATCTAGGAACCACTCTATGTGTTTATGAACCTTGTGTTTTCTACAGAGCCCTATAAGGTGAACACGCAGATGTGCTGTGGACCCCTGGGCAAACAAGTGATCCTCCACAAGAAATCCAACGATAGTATCTGTTGTGGAGACCAACAGTACAACCCAAGGACACAGTGCTGCTGTGGAGAAGAGAACTTACGTATCGAAGCCCGGAGTAGCTCCCAGTGCTGTGAAGAGGATAAGAATCAAGCTCCCTTAGGTATTGTCATCTCTCTGGTGTTTGAAATGGAACATATTCAAAGATGAAACTCAAAACATTGTGCGTTAATGATGACGTCCTTCCACAGACGACAAGCTGCCCTACAACCCCAGCACCGACATCTGTTGTGTCTTGAAAAGAATCCAGCCAGCTAAACCAGGGGCTCTGTACAAATGCTGTGGAGAAGGTAAGTTGTGAGACACATTGCATTTGAATTTGAATGAAGTTTTAATATAAAATCTCACAAATGTAGACTTTATTTTACTTATCTGAAGTCTGATGGCAGAGAGGCTCTAATCTGGGTGAAGGGGGTGTTTCTCTTTCTTGTGCTTCATATTAGTTTGGACCAATCATGTACCTGGAAGCGGAGATCTGGTAGCCATTTATTGGCTATTTACAAATGAATTACAAACTCTGCCAGCACTCAGTAAACAGTATATAAGTGTGTGTAAAGGTTTCAAATCAACAGCGTGGAGACTGGCCACTGTAGGAATACACCCCCTCTGAAAGCATTGCTTACTTGCACAAATTAATTTCCCTTTGGTATAATATCCCTGTATCAAAACAGTAAACAAGGCACAAGTACCTGGGATTTAGAATTCCGGGTGCTGTTATGAAAAACTCCTGATAACTCATGGTACAACCCTGCACTCTATATGTTGTGTAATCTTTATTTTTGACCATATTTTGACTCAAATAAGCGGACCCCCTGAAGAACCTCCATGACCCCCTGGTTGAAGGCCACTGATCTAGAATATTAGAGTGCATATAGTCAATGGCTGAATCTAGGAACC
Organism: Lota lota; assembly: GCA_026745465.1. Taxonomy (NCBI): domain Eukaryota; kingdom Metazoa; phylum Chordata; class Actinopteri; order Gadiformes; family Lotidae; genus Lota; species Lota lota. The sequence continues at coordinate 2,424,843 of JACYXH010000228.1, forward strand.
ACTCTATGTGTTTATGAACCTTGTGTTTTCTACAGAGCCCTATAAGGTGAACACGCAGATGTGCTGTGGACCCCTGGGCAAACAAGTGATCCTCCACAAGGAATCCAACGATAGTATCTGTTGTGGAGACCAACCGTACAACCCAAGGACACAGTGCTGCTGTGGAGAAGAGAACTTACGTATCGAAGCCCGGAGTAGCTCCCAGTGCTGTGAAGAGGATAAGAATCAAGCTCCCTTAGGTATTGTCATCTCTCTGGTGTTTGAAATGGAACATATTCAAAGATGAAACTCAAAACATTGTGCGTTAATGATGACGTCCTTCCACAGACGACAAGCTGCCCTACAACCCCAGCACCGACATCTGTTGTGTCTTGAAAAGAATCCAGCCAGCTAAACCAGGGGCTCTGTACAAATGCTGTGGAGAAGGTAAGTTGTGAGACACATTGCATTTGAATTTGAATGAAGTTTTAATATAAAATCTCACAAATGTAGACTTTATTTTACTTATCTGAAGTCTGATGGCAGAGAGGCTCTAATCTGGGTGAAGGGGGTGTTTCTCTTTCTTGTGCTTCATATTCGTTTGGACCAATCATGTAGCTGGGAGCGGAGATCTGGTAGCCTGTTATTGGCTATTTACAAACGAATTACAAACTCTGCCAGCACTCAGTAAACAGTATATAAGTGTGTGTAAAGATTTCAAATAAACAGCGTGGAGACTGGCCACTGTAGGAATACACTCCCTCTGAAAGCATTGCTTACTTAAACAAATTAATTTCCCTTTGGTATAATATCCCTGTATCAAAACAGTAAACAAGGCACAAGTACCTGGAATTTAGAATTCCGGGTGCTGTTATGAAAAAATCCTGATAACTCATGGTACAACCCTGCACTCTATATGTTGTGTAATCTTTATGTTTGACCATATTTTGACTCAAATAAGCGGACCCCCTGAAGAACCTCCATGACCCCCTGGTTGAAGGCCACTGATCTAGAATATTAGAGTGCATATAGTCAATGGCTGAATCTAGGAACCACTCTATGTGTTTATGAACCTTGTGTTTTCTACAGAGCCCTATAAGGTGAACACGCAGATGTGCTGTGGACCCCTGGGCAAACAAGTGATCCACCACAAGAAATCCAACGATAGTATCTGTTGTGGAGACCAACAGTACAACCCAAGGACACAGTGCTGCTGTGGAGAAGAGAACTTACGTATCGAAGCCCGGAGTAGCTCCCAGTGCTGTGAAGAGGATAAGAATCAAGCTCCCTTAGGTATTGTCATCTCTCTGGTGTTTGAAATGGAACATATTCAAAGATGAAACTCAAAACATTGTGCGTTAATGATGACGTCCTTCCACAGACGACAAGCTGCCCTACAACCCCAGCACCGACATCTGTTGTGTCTTGAAAAGAATCCAGCCAGCTAAACCTGGGGCTCTGTACAAATGCTGTGGAGAAGGTAAGTTGTGAGACACATTGCATTTGAATTTGAATGAAGTTTTAATATAAAATCTCACAAATGTAGACTTTATATTACTTATCTGAAGTCTGATGGCAGAGAGGCTCTAATCTGGGTGAAGGGGGTGTTTCTCTTTCTTGTGCTTCATATTCGTTTGGACCAATCATGTAGCTGGGAGCGGAGATCTGGTAGCCTGTTATTGGCTATTTACAAACGAATTACAAACTCTGCCAGCACTCAGTAAACAGTATATAAGTGTGTGTAAAGATTTCAAATAAACAGCGTGGAGACTGGCCACTGTAGGAATACACCCCCTCTGAAAGCATTGCTTACTTGCACAAATGAATTTCCCTTTTGTATAATATCCCTGTATCAAAACAGTAAACAAGGCACAAGTACCTGGAATTTAGAATTCCGGGTGCTGTTATGAAAAAATCCTGATAACTCATGGTACAACCCTGCACTCTATATGTTGTGTAATCTTTATTTTTGACCATATTTTGACTCAAATAAGCGGACCCCCTGAAGAACCTCCATGACCCCCTGGTTGAAGGCCACTGATCTAGAATATTAGAGTGCATATAGTCAAAGGCTGAATCTAGGAACCACTCTATGTGTTTATGAACCTTGTGTTTTCTACAGAGCCCTATAAGGTGAACACGCAGATGTGCTGTGGACCCCTGGGCAAACAAGTGATCCACCACAAGAAATCCAACGATAGTATCTGTTGTGGAGACCAACAGTACAACCCAAGGACACAGTGCTGCTGTGGAGAAGAGAACTTACGTATCGAAGCCCGGAGTAGCTCCCAGTGCTGTGAAGAGGATAAGAATCAAGCTCCCTTAGGTATTGTCATCTCTCTGGTGTTTGAAATGGAACATATTCAAAGATGAAACTCAAAACATTGTGCGTTAATGATGACGTCCGTCCACAGACGACAAGCTGCCCTACAACCCCAGCACCGACATCTGTTGTGTCTTGAAAAGAATCCAGCCAGCTAAACCAGGGGCTCTGTACAAATGCTGTGGAGAAGGTAAGTTGTGAGACACATTGCATTTGAATTTGAATGAAGTTTTAATATAAAATCTCACAAATGTAGACTTTATATTACTTATCTGAAGTCTGATGGCAGAGAGGCTCTAATCTGGGTGAAGGGGGTGTTTCTCTTTCTTGTGCTTCATATTCGTTTGGACCAATCATGTACCTGGAAGCGGAGATCTGGTAGCCATTTATTGGCTATTTACAAATGAATTACAAACTCTGCCAGCACTCAGTAAACAGTATATAAGTGTGTGTAAAGGTTTCAAATCAACAGCGTGGAGACGGGCCACTGTAGGAATACACCCCCTCTGAAAGCATTGCTTACTTGCACAAATTAATTTCCCTTTGGTATAATATCCCTGTATCAAAACAGTAAACAAGGCACAAGTACCTGGGATTTAGAATTCCGGGTGCTGTTATGAAAAAATCCTGATAACTCATGGTACAACCCTGCACTCTATATGTTGTGTAATCTTTATTTTTGACCATATTTTGACTCAAATAAGCGGACCCCCTGAAGAACCTCCATGACCCCCTGGTTGAAGGCCACTGATCTAGAATATTAGAGTGCATATAGTCAAAGGCTGAATCTAGGAACCACTCTGTGTTTATGAACCTTGTGTTTTCTACAGAGCCCTATAAGGTGAACACGCAGATGTGCTGTGGACCCCTGGGCAAACAAGTGATCCTCCACAAGAAATCCAACGATAGTATCTGTTGTGGAGACCAACAGTACAACCCAAGGACACAGTGCTGCTGTGGAGAAGAGAACTTACGTATCGAAGCCCGGAGTAGCTCCCAGTGCTGTGAAGAGGATAAGAATCAAGCTCCCTTAGGTATTGTCATCTCTCTGGTGTTTAAAATGGAACATATTCAAAGATGAAACTCAAAACATTGTGCGTTAATGATGACGTCCGTCCACAGACGACAAGCTGCCCTACAACCCCAGCACCGACATCTGTTGTGTCTTGAAAAGAATCCAGCCAGCTAAACCTGGGGCTCTGTACAAATGCTGTGGAGAAGGTAAGTTGTGAGACACATTGCATTTGAATTTGAATGAAGTTTTAATATAAAATCTCACAAATGTAGACTTTATATTACTTATCTGAAGTCTGATGGCAGAGAGGCTCTAATCTGGGTGAAGGGGGTGTTTCTCTTTCTTTTGCTTCATATTAGTTTGGACCAATCATGTAGCTGGGAGCGGAGATCTGGTAGCCTGTTATTGGCTATTTACAAACGAATTACAAACTCGGCCAGCACTCAGTAAACAGTATATAAGTGTGTGTAAAGGTTTCAAATCAACAGCGTGGAGACTGGCCACTGTAGGAATACACCCCCTCTGAAAGCATTGCTTACTTGCACAAATTAATTTCCCTTTGGTATAATATCCCTGTATCAAAACAGTAAACAAGGCACAAGTACCTGGGATTTAGAATTCCGGGTGCTGTTATGAAAATATCATGATAACTCATGGTACAACCCTGCACTCTATATGTTGTGTAATCTTTATTTTTGACCATATTTTGACTCAAATAAGCGGACCCCCTGAAGAACCTCCATGACCCCCTGGTTGAAGGCCACTGATCTAGAATATTAGAGTGCATATAGTCAAAGGCTGAATCTAGGAACCACTCTATGTGTTTATGAACCTTGTGTTTTCTACAGAGCCCTATAAGGTGAACACGCAGATGTGCTGTGGACCCCTGGGCAAACAAGTGATCCACCACAAGAAATCCAACGATAGTATCTGTTGTGGAGACCAACAGTACAACCCAAGGACACAGTGCTGCTGTGGAGAAGAGAACTTACGTATCGAAGCCCGGAGTAGCTCCCAGTGCTGTGAAGAGGATAAGAATCAAGCTCCCTTAGGTATTGTCATCTCTCTGGTGTTTGAAATGGAACATATTCAAAGATGAAACTCAAAACATTGTGCGTTAATGATGACGTCCGTCCACAGACGACAAGCTGCCCTACAACCCCAGCACCGACATCTGTTGTGTCTTGAAAAGAATCCAGCCAGCTAAACCTGGGGCTCTGTACAAATGCTGTGGAGAAGGTAAGTTGTGAGACACATTGCATTTGAATTTGAATGAAGTTTTAATATAAAATCTCACAAATGTAGACTTTATATTACTTATCTGAAGTCTGATGGCAGAGAGGCTCTAATCTGGGTGAAGGGGGTGTTTCTCTTTCTTGTGCTTCATATTCGTTTGGACCAATCATGTAGCTGGGAGCGGAGATCTGGTAGCCTGCTATTGGCTATTTACAAACGAATTACAAACTCGGCCAGCACTCAGTAAACAGTATATAAGTGTGTGTAAAGGTTTCAAATAAACAGCGTGGAGACTGGCCACTGTAGGAATACACCCCCTCTGAAAGCATTGCTTACTTGCACTAAGGAATTTCCCTTTTGTATAATATCCCTGTATCAAAACAGTAAACAAGGGAGAAGTACCTGGAATTTAGAATTCCGGGTGCTGTTATGAAAAAATCCTGATAACTCATGGTACAACCCTGCACTCTATATGTTGTGTAATCTTTATTTTTGACCATATTTTGACTCAAATAAGCGGACCCCCTGAAGAACCTCCATGACCCCCTGGTTGAAGGCCACTGATCTAGAATATTAGAGTGCATATAGTCAATGGCTGAATCTAGGAACCACTCTATGTGTTTATGAACCTTGTGTTTTCTACAGAGCCCTATAAGGTGAACACGCAGATGTGCTGTGGACCCCTGGGCAAACAAGTGATCCACCACAAGAAATCCAACGATAGTATCTGTTGTGGAGACCAACAGTACAACCCAAGGACACAGTGCTGCTGTGGAGAAGAGAACTTACGTATCGAAGCCCGGAGTAGCTCCCAGTGCTGTGAAGAGGATAAGAATCAAGCTCCCTTAGGTATTGTCATCTCTCTGGTGTTTGAAATGGAACATATTCAAAGATGAAACTCAAAACATTGTGCGTTAATGATGACGTCCTTCCACAGACGACAAGCTGCCCTACAACCCCAGCACCGACATCTGTTGTGTCTTGAAAAGAATCCAGCCAGCTAAACCAGGGGCTCTGTACAAATGCTGTGGAGAAGGTAAGTTGTGAGACACATTGCATTTGAATTTGAATGAAGTTTTAATATAAAATCTCACAAATGTAGACTTTATATTACTTATCTGAAGTCTGATGGCAGAGAGGCTCTAATCTGGGTGAAGGGGGTGTTTCTCTTTCTTGTGCTTCATATTCGTTTGGACCAATCATGTAGCTGGGAGCGGAGATCTGGTAGCCTGTTATTCGCTATTTACAAACGAATTACAAACTCTGCCAGCACTCAGTAAACAGTATATAAGTGTGTGTAAAGGTTTCAAATCAACAGCGTGGAGACTGGCCACTGTAGGAATACACCCCCTCTGAAAGCATTGCTTACTTGCACAAATGAATTTCCCTTTGGTATAATATCCCTGTATCAAAACAGTAAACAAGGCACAAGTACCTGGGATTTAGAATTCCGGGTGCTGTTATGAAAATATGCATGATAACTCATGGTACAACCCTGCACTCTATATGTTGTGTAATCTTTATTTTTGACCATATTTTGACTCAAATAAGCGGACCCCCTGAAGAACCTCCATGACCCCCTGGTTGAAGGCCACTGATCTAGAATATTAGAGTGCATATAGTCAAAGGCTGAATCTAGGAACCACTCTATGTGTTTATGAACCTTGTGTTTTCTACAGAGCCCTATAAGGTGAACACGCAGATGTGCTGTGGACCCCTGGGCAAACAAGTGATCCACCACAAGAAATCCAACGATAGTATCTGTTGTGGAGACCAACAGTACAACCCAAGGACACAGTGCTGCTGTGGAGAAGAGAACTTACGTATCGAAGCCCGGAGTAGCTCCCAGTGCTGTGAAGAGGATAAGAATCAAGCTCCCTTAGGTATTGTCATCTCTCTGGTGTTTGAAATGGAACATATTCAAAGATGAAACTCAAAACATTGTGCGTTAATGATGACGTCCTTCCACAGAACACAAGCTGCCCTACAACCACAGCAACGACATCTGTTGTGTCTTGAAAAGAATCCAGCCAGATAAACCAGGGGCTCTGTACAAATGCTGTGGAGAAGGTAAGTTGTGAGACACATTGCATTTGAATTTGAATGAAGTCTGAATATTCAGGTGTTCAGGGCCGGCCTATACTCTTGGCTTTTGGTTTGCAGCTTTTTGTGAGTACTGGTCAACTCATTGCATCCAATGCAGACAAGGTTCTTCCTCTGGTCGTTGCTTTAGGGTTAAACAATTTAGGGGGAGAAATTAACCACGGTATTAACAATCACAACAGCGTCCACATGTCCTCTACATACTGTCAGCAGCGTCATAATTTGTCAAATGTTAAATGCCGTAGTTGACCAATCAGAATCGAGTTTTCGACCAAGCTGTGTAATAATGTTCAATAACTACATGTGGAGGACAGTTGTCCTGTCAACGTTACAGTGGGTGTAGTGGGGTGCGCCGATGACCGCAGCAGCTATCCTGGAATATGTTCGGTCCCTTGGGCAAGGCACTCGCACCCCTAACCTCAGGTCAGGGGCTTGACTGCTGCTCTTCCATGATGCACTGCTGTTGGAGGCATCGCCTATGAAGCTCTTTGAGTGTCCCCTATGGTAGCCAGAAAGAAAAAGATCCTCAGTCGTGTTTCTGTTGCTGACTCCTTGTTAAGAACAAACCATTAAGTCTTTGGGTCTCCTTCCCTTTCTCCTGAATGCCTCTCAGCTCTTCTGGTATCCTCACCCATCGTAAATGTGAGTATACTGCACTAAATTACACGTAAAAAGAACTAAAACACCAAATTTTAACTAATAATGAAATAAGGAATCAGCCATAATCCTTGTCCATAGCTGTGAACTATTAACACTGTCTTACTTTGTAACATAAAAAAAGTTAATTGATGGTTGTTTTCGCCATAAAATTGAGGTAAATCAATTCTTCTTGGAAGTTACATTAAAGCTTTGGTTGCTGTATTCTTTTGCAGGAAAATATGATGCTGTCAAATTGGTAAGTAACTGAATGTGCACAAGCCTTATGCACTTGTTTCTACTAGCTGTTTCCACCTGCTCATCCCTGCGTTGTGTATGGGTGTGTGTGTGTCTCACGTGGCATTTAGAGAACCTGTTTTAATATTAATTTGCCAAGCACATCAACAGAATATTTGATACTATAAATACCTAATACCTAAAGTCGAGGAAAAATAACCATTTCGTTATACTGGCTTGAGTTGACATGATATGTTACCTCAATCCACAGTCAGGATTTGGATGTAAAGGTGTCATGTAAATCGTCTTGAGATTATTTGGAGGGCATTATTTCACAATTATGTTGCTTCTTTTTGCTGTGCCTCCCTCCTGCATGTGGAATGTTCTCTAAGCTTGCCCCTTTGTGTATCTCAGTGTGATTCGAGCATTGCACAAACATTGCCACAGGGTGGACATTTTCAATCCAGCTAGCCCTGAACACCGTTTCCATTTTCAAGGTAATGTTTGTCTGTGTTCACCCTGTGCATGCTTCATATGATTCACTACTATCACCACAAAGCATAAATGCAATAAATTAAGAATCTCAGGATCTCAGAAACCATCAGCAATATCTGACCCTGAATTGCATTCATGAAGTGATTTCTGTTTGAAAATCAACACCAGTATTTGTTATGAGGTTACTTGATTGATTTTATGATGTCACAGAGATGGAGGGGTGTGCATAGGTTGTCTTAAGTGAACCCCCTGTTTCCCCTCGAATGCTGACATTCGATTTTGGGGCTAAGAGTTCTAGGAAGGAGAGGGGATGTGTTCATGGCACGGGTCCGTCCCACGCCACGATACTATTTCTAACGCTAGCGTACATTGTTCAGTATGAGCGTTATAACGTCGTTGGATGAAATGCCCACACACCGGGGCGTTAGACTATAAGTGTCTGTGAAGCTGAACCCTCTTTGACACAGTCAACAATAGTAACCGCTCCACAAGGAGACCTTCTCTCATCACCAAACGAGTCCCGAGTGGATTGTTTGGGGGAGTCTGGCAAAAAACAGGATATTACAATGATTATTTTTATCTTGATGATGGTTTTATTATTGTAGCAATAATGGAATGGCATAGATTGCTCTCATCAGTTTTGGGTTTGCTGGAAATGAAAGATATTGCTGCTGTGGACCATTAGTTAGGCTGTGTGGTAGTACATAACTGCCTTAGTCACTTCCTTAACACATTAACCATCTTCCTTGTCCTCTATCCACTTTCAAAATAAGATTTTCAACATCCCCGCTTGTTTTTCATCCTGTCAAGAAATGACATGCATCCATTGCATCATCTGCTTTTCCTTTTTGTTTCCCTTCCTTCCCTCCATGGTTCAAGGACTTAATTCCGTCTACATGACTTGTTCTCCAAAATACCCAATCTGCTTCAGGGGAGAAGATGGCCGACACATGGTAAAGTACGACTGAACTTGGTTGACAGCCAGTTAAACACAGTGACTGTGTGTTTAACCCTTTGTGGGGTTTATTTTGCTGTCTAAGTGATGACTTTCTATGGCATCATGGTTCTGCTGTTCACCGCTCGTTTGCCTATTGAAGTTGTTTTCTCGGATTCCTCAGTGCTGCACGAGGAAGCTCGGCATTTCAGCCGAAGCTCTTCATCAGAGCACCTTCGGCACGGACGACCCAGCAGAGACTAAGCCTGGAAGCCAGCCTCACCGACCGGTCACAGGGAATGGCTGGTCAATCTGTGGAGGAACATCGCTTCACAACGCTTCACATGCAATTTGCTGCAATGGATATAAGGTAAGTGTTTGCACTTTGGCTGGTGGTAAAAACAAAACATGAAGACATTTTGAAAGAGCAATTGTTTGTACAGTAGTCGTCTTAAAAAATAAATAAAAAGGATTCCTGAGAACACACAGCTTTAAACAATGTGTACTGTGCGTGGTTGAAAATGTCTGGTAAAAGTGATGGATGCAGCTTTTATTCATTCGTCAGGTATCCATTGGGCGAAAACCGTGACTGCTGCAGTGCAGAAGCCCACAGCCCTGGCGACGCCGACCTGACCCGCTGTACAGGTTCAACTCGGTTCTACCTGACAGCAGGGGCTCTCGTTGGCCAGCTGGAATGCTGTGGATGGGCTCCGTCCTCCATCACCTGGGCTATGCTGCTCGCCTAAGCGGCTGTGGTCGAAACGACGTTGGTGCTTCTCTCAGCTCCTGCAGTTAAGGAATGCTAAGGAAACCCCAAACAGTTGAGTGTGTAGTCATGTCAGTGGCCTGTAGGTCATCATTATCGTATTATTATGTATCGTATTATATTATTAAAAATTGGTAAACCAATAGTTGAAACTATTAAACCAATTTTAAAAAACGGTTAAACTATTAAAAACTAACTATTAAACTAACTTAACCAATTAAACTAACTATTAAAAAACTGTTAAACCAACCAACGGACCACCACCACTCAAGTCTAGGCTCTCGCACACCTTTTGTATAGACTTTTACAAGACAGTCCTAATTTATATTTTCTCACTAAGCTATTCTCCAAAGTGAGCAATTAACATAGGATCAAAAGACGGAGCTTGGAGGAGCCCAGATAACCTCTGAAATAAGGGACCAGTGTTATTTACTTTAAGGGTTGCCTCCGCTAGCACAACTAACCACTCTCCCTTCGCTGTTTACCCATTGTCTGGGACAAAAATTTATTCCTGTGTGCTCTACACTATTTATTTTATATAAATAAATAAATATATATATATATATATATATAATTGGAACTGACCAACTTGAATCTTTACTCAGCTAGTCCAAACTGAACATGTGTTACGTTAATGCAGAAGCGAAAACATATCTGATAGTGTAAAGAAAACTTGAAACTGAAACCGAGGCTGAATAGTAAATGATACATGAATGTACTGTTGTTGTACCGAAGGATTTTTTTTTTAACAAAGAAGGAGAATCACAAGCTAATTGAAAGGATTCTGAAATGAGAAGTTTGCACACCGCCTCTGACCATGGCACTGACACACCATTAGGTCCTGCTCATAACGAGCAGATCAAGGGCAGCTCATAACGAGCTGAAGACTTCAGGTACTGGATTGTTTATGTAACAATTGTTTGGTGTTCAACTAAACGCCAGAAGTGTGTGCCAAACACTACTTTTGCCGTTCAATTCCTTTGAGTATTGAGTGGTATGTATTTGTATACAACACTTTTTGTCTAAATGACTTTGTATGTTGTATTGTCAAGGATCTCAATAAACCGCAATATGACACATTTACTTGTTGTTTGTACTATTGTCTTATTTGGATGACTTACCCTCTGCTTGTGTTAGGATTACATCCTTAAACTACCACCTTAGTCCAGGGGTCAGCAACCTGCGGGAAATAAATAATGGTTATTTAAATGTTATATTTCAAAGGGAGCGCCTCTTGTTTTGGAGATCAAGGTGATACTGTGACACTAAAATAACCCAAAAAAAAGTGTTTTAAAAGTTTGTCACCCAAAATAAACGTCACATCCTACAACTACAAATTTCATAAATGCAACAAACTATAGTTATTTTATCAATAGTATAACTATATAAACCTTTATACGATGTGTTATCTTCATTCTAGGGGTCAAATTGTTTCTTTGGCTCCAGATAAATTTTAGTTGGTGGGAGAGGGACCAAAATGGCATTTTTGAAAGTGAAAGTTGCTGACCCCTGACCTAGATGGCTAGGCAGCTGACCCCTGACCTAGATGGCTAGGCAGCTGACCCCTGACCTAGATGGCTAGGCAGCTGACCCCTGACCTAGATGGCTAGGCAGCTGACCCCTGACCTAGATGGCTAGGCAGCTGACCCCTGACCTAGATGGCTAGGCAGCTGACCCCTGACCTAGATGGCTAGGCAGCTGACCCCTGACCTAGATGGCTAGGCAGCTGACCCCTGACCTAGATGGCTAGGCAGCTGACCCCTGACCTAGATGGCTAGGCAGCTGACCCCTGACCTAGATGGCTAGGCAGCTGACCCCTGACCTAGATGGCTAGGCAGCTGATGGGGGCGTTCACTGATCAACAAGACAAGGTTCTCCGGTAGTCAGTGAGTTATGGTTAATGGCTACGTTATGTGTAGTATTTGTCTTGTTTTGCTACACATTGGTATTTAAGTGTTTCACATCTAACTGGGAGCAGCTTGCTCTACATTAACCCATTAACCCCATCCACAGGAATGCCCACAATTGCTCCGAGGCATCGTGGGGGAAGGGTGCTACACCTACGTAAAAGGCCACGTGCTACTTTACCACCAGATGCGATGTCGATTAGTGAGTACAAGACACTTCCCACGCTACCCTCTAGGGCTTTAGACATGCCTAGAGACGTCATACATGGGAACGTTCACCCCGATTTATGATCGATAGAGCAACCCACCAGCATCACTTTGAAATTCCAGAGATTCTTTGTTGACCACATAGGATTGTTAAACCAACAACAGATGAGGTTGAAACTTGTAACGGTCTATCTTACGGGTGTGAGATCAATCTGACGCTATTGGCGTGACACCAACCAGCTAATGAACAACTGGGAAACCACCGTCCTGCGTAGAAGACTCTCCTGGGCCTCCTCTCCTTCTTGCAACAGGACTCCACCTTTCCTCTTCCTGAGGCATTTGTGGATAGAGAAGGGAGAAAAGAGAGTGACTCCCAAAAGAGAGAAGGGTCAAATCGGGACTTTGCAGAACGTGTTCTTGGTACACGCCCCCTGAGGTAATTGGAAGAATGTTCCTGCCCCTCCCCAGACTAGCTTCACTGAGGCCTCCCGGGTCAGACAGGGATGCTGTGACCAGGTGTCCCGCTAAATGCAGGACAGCACACAGTTTGTATCCCTTGTCCCGCGTCCGACATATTGAGACGTTTTAACAGCTCTAGTTTCCAAAGGTCAAACCACTGCAGGACGGTCGCTTTTCGAGCCTTCTTTTTTTTTTTTTTCAATGGCCGTGAGGAAAGCCGGGAAGGCCATGTTTGACGCCCCCGCAATTACCTCAGGGGGCGTGTACCAAGAACACATTCTGCAAAGTCCCGATTTGACCCTTCTCTCTTTTGGGAGTCACTCTCTTTTCTCCCTTCTCTATCCACAAATGCCTCAGGAAGAGGAAAGGTGGAGTCCTGTTGCAAGAAGGAGAGGAGGCCCAGGAGAGTCTTCTACGCAGGACGGTGGTTTCCCAGTTGTTCATTAGCTGGTTGGTGTCACGCCAATAGCGTCAGATTGATCTCACACCCGTAAGATAGACCGTTACAAGTTTCAACCTCATCTGTTGTTGGTTTAACAATCCTATGTGGTCAACAAAGAATCTCTGGAATTTCAAAGTGATGCTGGTGGGTTGCTCTATCGATCATAAATCGGGGTGAACGTTCCCATGTATGACGTCTCTAGGCATGTCTAAAGCCCTAGAGGGTAGCGTGGGAAGTGTCTTGTACTCACTAATCGACATCGCATCTGGTGGTAAAGTAGCACGTGGCCTTTTACGTAGGTGTAGCACCCTTCCCCCACGATGCCTCGGAGCAATTGTGGGCATTCCTGTGGATGGGGTTAATGGGTTAATGTAGAGCAAGCTGCTCCCAGTTAGATGTGAAACACTTAAATACCAATGGGCAGCAAAACAAGACAAATACTACACATAACGTAGCCATTAACCATAACTCACTGACTACCGGAGAACCTTGTCTTGTTGATCAGTGAACGCCCCCATCAGCTGCCTAGCCATCTAGGTCAGGGGTCAGCTGCCTAGCCATCTAGGTCAGGGGTCAGCTGCCTAGCCATCTAGGTCAGGGGTCAGCTGCCTAGCCATCTAGGTCAGGGGTCAGCTGCCTAGCCATCTAGGTCAGGGGTCAGCTGCCTAGCCATCTAGGTCAGGGGTCAGCTGCCTAGCCATCTAGGTCAGGGGTCAGCTGCCTAGCCATCTAGGTCAGGGGTCAGCTGCCTAGCCATCTAGGTCAGGGGTCAGCTGCCTAGCCATCTAGGTCAGGGGTCAGCTGCCTAGCCATCTAGGTCAGGGGTCAGCTGCCTAGCCATCTAGGTCAAGGGTCAGCTGCCTAGCCATCTAGGTCAGGGGTCAGCAACTTTCACTTTCAAAAATGCCATTTTGGTCCCTCTCCCACCAACTAAAATTTATCTGGAGCCAAAGAAACAATTTGACCCCTAGAATGAAGATAACACATCGTATAAAGGTTTATATAGTTATACTATTGATAAAATAACTATAGTTTGTTGCATTTATGAAATTTGTAGTTGTAGGATGTGACGTTTATTTTGGGTGACAAACTTTTAAAACACTTTTTTTTGGGTTATTTTAGTGTCACAGTATCACCTTGATCTCCAAAACAAGAGGCGCTCCCTTTGAAATATAACATTTAAATAACCATTATTTATTTCCCGCAGGTTGCTGACCCCTGGACTAAGGTGGTAGTTTAAGGATGTAATCCTAACACAAGCAGAGGGTAAGTCATCCAAATAAGACAATAGTACAAACAACAAGTAAATGTGTCATATTGCGGTTTATTGAGATCCTTAACAATACAACATACAAAGTAATTTAGACAAAAAGTGTTGTATACAAATACATACCACTCAATACTCAAAGGAATTGAACGGCAAAAGTAGTGTTTGGCACACACTTCTGGCGTTTAGTTGAACACCAAACAATTGTTACATAAACAATCCAGTACCTGAAGTCTTCTGCTCGTTATGAGCTGCCCTTGATCTGCTCGTTATGAGCAGGACCTAATGGTGTGTCAGTGCCATGGTCAGAGGCGGTGTGCAAACTTCTCATTTCAGAATCCTTTCAATTAGCTTGTGATTCTCCTTCTTTGTTAAAAAAAAAATCCTTCGGTACAACAACAGTACATTCATGTATCATTTACTATTCAGCCTCGGTTTCAGTTTCAAGTTTTCTTTACACTATCAGATATGTTTTCGCTTCTGCATTAACGTAACACATGTTCAGTTTGGACTAGCTGAGTAAAGATTCAAGTTGGTCAGTTCCAATTATATATATATATATATATTTATTTATTTATATAAAATAAATAGTGTAGAGCACACAGGAATACATTTTTGTCCCAGACAATGGGTAAACAGCGAAGGGAGAGTGGTTAGTTGTGCTAGCGGAGGCAACCCTTAAAGTAAATAACACTGGTCCCTTATTTCAGAGGTTATCTGGGCTCCTCCAAGCTCCGTCTTTTGATCCTATGTTAATTGCTCACTTTGGAGAATAGCTTAGTGAGAAAATATAAATTAGGACTGTCTTGTAAAAGTCTATACAAAAGGTGTGCGAGAGCCTAGACTTGAGTGGTGGTGGTCCGTTGGTTGGTTTAACAGTTTTTTAATAGTTAGTTTAATTGGTTAAGTTAGTTTAATAGTTAGTTTTTAATAGTTTAACCGTTTTTTAAAATTGGTTTAATAGTTTCAACTATTGGTTTACCAATTTTTAATAATATAATACGATACATAATAATACGATAATGATGACCTACAGGCCACTGACATGACTACACACTCAACTGTTTGGGGTTTCCTTAGCATTCCTTAACTGCAGGAGCTGAGAGAAGCACCAACGTCGTTTCGACCACAGCCGCTTAGGCGAGCAGCATAGCCCAGGTGATGGAGGACGGAGCCCATCCACAGCATTCCAGCTGGCCAACGAGAGCCCCTGCTGTCAGGTAGAACCGAGTAGAACCTGTACAGCGGGTCAGGTCGGCGTCGCCAGGGCTGTGGGCTTCTGCACTGCAGCAGTCACGGTTTTCGCCCAATGGATACCTGACGAATGAATAAAAGCTGCATCCATCACTTTTACCAGACATTTTCAACCACGCACAGTACACATTGTTTAAAGCTGTGTGTTCTCAGGAATCCTTTTTAAGACAACTACTGTCCAAACAATTGCTCTTTAAAAATGTCTTCATGTTTTGTTTTTACCACCAGCCAAAGTGCAAACACTTACCTTATATCCATTGCAGCAAATTGCATGTGAAGCGTTGTGAAGCGATGTTCCTCCACAGATTGACCAGCCATTCCCTGTGACCGGTCGGTGAGGCTGGCTTCCAGGCTTAGTCTCTGCTGGGTCGTCCGTGCCGAAGGTGCTCTGATGAAGAGCTTCGGCTGAAATGCCGAGCTTCCTCGTGCAGCACTGAGGAATCCGAGAAAACAACTTCAATAGGCAAACGAGCGGTGAACAGCAGAACCATGATGCCATAGAAAGTCATCACTTAGACAGCAAAATAAACCCCACAAAGGGTTAAACACACAGTCACTGTGTTTAACTGGCTGTCAACCAAGTTCAGTCGTACTTTACCATGTGTCGGCCATCTTCTCCCCTGAAGCAGATTGGGTATTTTGGAGAACAAGTCATGTAGACGGAATTAAGTCCTTGAACCATGGAGGGAAGGAAGGGAAACAAAAAGGAAAAGCAGATGATGCAATGGATGCATGTCATTTCATGACAGGATGAAAAACAAGCGGGGATGTTGAAAATCTTATTTTGAAAGTGGATAGAGGACAAGGAAGACGGTTAATGTGTTAAGGAAGTGACTAAGGCAGTTATGTACTACCACACAGCCTAACTAATGGTCCACAGCAGCAATATCTTTCATTTCCAGCAAACCCAAAACTGATGAGAGCAATCTATGCCATTCCATTATTGCTACAATAATAAAACCATCATCAAGATAAAAATAATCATTGTAATATCCTGTTTTTGCCAGACTCCCCCAAACAATCCACTCGGGACTCGTTTGGTGATGAGAGAAGGTCTCCTTGTGGAGCGGTTACTATTGTTGACTGTGTCAAAGAGGGTTCAGCTTCACAGACACTTATAGTCTAACGCCCCGGTGTGTGGGCATTTCATCCAACGACGTTATAACGCTCATACTGAACAATGTACGCTAGCGTTAGAAATAGTATCGTGGCGTGGGACGGACCCGTGCCATGAACACATCCCCTCTCCTTCCTAGAACTCTTAGCCCCAAAATCGAATGTCAGCATTCGAGGGGAAACAGGGGGTTCACTTAAGACAACCTATGCACACCCCTCCATCTCTGTGACATCATAAAATCAATCAAGTAACCTCATAACAAATACTGGTGTTGATTTTCAAACAGAAATCACTTCATGAATGCAATTCAGGGTCAGATATTGCTGATGGTTTCTGAGATCCTGAGATTCTTAATTTATTGCATTTATGCTTTGTGGTGATAGTAGTGAATCATATGAAGCATGCACAGGGTGAACACAGACAAACATTACCTTGAAAATGGAAACGGTGTTCAGGGCTAGCTGGATTGAAAATGTCCACCCTGTGGCAATGTTTGTGCAATGCTGGAATCACACTGAGATACACAAAGGGGCAAGCTTAGAGAACATTCCACATGCAGGAGGGAGGCACAGCAAAAAGAAGCAACATAATTGTGAAATAATGCCCTCCAAATAATCTCAAGACGATTTACATGACACCTTTACATCCAAATCCTGACTGTGGATTGAGGTAACATATCATGTCAACTCAAGCCAGTATAACGAAATGGTTATTTTTCCTCGACTTTAGGTATTAGGTATTTATAGTATCAAATATTCTGTTGATTGTGCTTGGCAAATTAATATTAAAACAGGTTCTCTAAATCCCACGTGAGTTACACACACACCCATACACAACGCAGGGATGAGCAGGTGGAAACAGCTAGTAGAAACAAGTGCATAAGGCTTGTGCACATTCAGTTACTTACCAATTTGACGGCATCATATTTTCCTGCAAAAGAATACAGCAACCAAAGCTTTAATGTAACTTCCAAGAAGAATTGATTTACCTAAATTTTATGGCGAAAACAACCATCAATTAACTGTTTTTATGTTACAAAGTAAGACAGTGTTAATAGTTCACAGCTATGGACAAGGATTATGGCTGATTCCTTTTTTCATTATTAGTTAAAAATCTGTGTTTTAGTTCTTTTTACGTGTAATTTAGTGCAGTATACTCACATTTACGATGGGTGAGGATACCAGAAGAGCTGAGAGGCATTCAGGAGAAAGGGAGGGAGACCCAAAGACTTAATGGTTTATTCTTAACAAGGAATTAGCAACAGAAACACGACTGAGGATCTTTTTCTTTCTGGCTACCATAGGGGACACTCAAAGAGCTTCATAGGCGATGCCTCCAACAGCAGTGCATCATGGAAGAGCGGCAGTCAAGCCCCTGACCTGAGGTTAGGGGTGCGAGTGCCTTGCCCAAGGGACCGAACATATTCCAGGATAGCTGCTGCGGTCATCGGCGCACCCCACTACACCCACTGTAACGTTGACAGGACAACTGTCCTCCACATGTAGTTATTGAACAGTATTACACAGCTTGGTCGAAAACTCGATTCTGATTGGTCAACTACGGCATTTAACATTTGACAAATTATGACGCTGCTGACAGTATGTAGAGGACATGTGGACGCTGTTGTGATTGTTAATACCGTGGTTAATTTCTCCCCCTAAATTGTTTAACCCTGAAGCAACGACCAGAGGAAGAACCTTGTCTGCATTGGATGCAATGAGTTGACCAGTACTCACAAAAAGCTGCAAACCAAAAGCCAAGAGTATAGGCCGGCCCTGAACACCTGAATATTCAGACTTCATTCAAATTCAAATGCAATGTGTCTCACAACTTACCTTCTCCACAGCATTTGTACAGAGCCCCTGGTTTAGCTGGCTGGATTCTTTTCATGCCACAACAGATGTCGGTGCTGGGGTTGTAGGGCAGCTTGTCGTCTGTGGAAGGACGTCATCATTAACGCACAATGTTTTGAGTTTCATCTTTGAATATGTTCCATTTCAAACACCAGAGAGATGACAATACCTAAGGGAGCTTGATTGTTATCCTCTTCACAGCACTGGGAGCTACTCCGGGCTTCGATACGTAAGTTCTCTTCTCCACAGCAGCACTGTGTCCTTGGGTTGTACTGTTGGTCTCCACAACAGATACTATCGTTGGATTTCTTGTGGAGGATCACTTGTTTGCCCAGGGGTCCACAGCACATCTGCGTGTTCACCTTATAGGACTCTGTAGAAAACAGAGTAGTAGATAACTAGTGTTATCTAGCCATCCCATCTGTTAACTAGTGTTATCTAGCCATCCTATCTGTTAACTAGTGTTATCTAGCCATCCCATCTGTTAACTAGTGTTATCTAGCCATCCCATCTGTTAACTAGTGTTATCTAGCATCCCATCTGTTAACTAGTGTTATCTAGCCATCCCATCTGTTAACTAGTGTCATCTAGCCATCCTATCTGTTAACTAGTGTTATCTAGCATCCCATCTGTTAACTAGTGTTATCTAGCATCCCATCTGTTAACTAGTGTTATCTAGCCATCCCATCTGTTAACTAGTGTTATCTAGCATCCCATCTGTTAACTAGTGTTATCTAGCCATCCTATCTGTTAACTAGTGTTATCTAGCCATCCTATCTGTTAACTAGTGTTATCTAGCCATCCTATCTGTTAACTAGTGTTATCTAGCCATCCCATCTGTTAACTAGTGTTATCTAGCATCCCATCTGTTAACTAGTGTTCTCTAGCCATCCCATCTGTTAACTAGTGTTATCTAGCCATCCTATCTGTTAACTAGTGTTATCCAGCCATCCCATCTGTTAACTAGTGTTATCTAGCCATCCCATCTGTTAACTAGTGTTATCTAGCATCCCATCTGTTAACTAGTGTTATCTAGCCATCCCATCTGTTAACTAGTGTTATCTAGCCATCCTATCTGTTAACTAGTGTTATCTAGCCATCCCATCTGTTAACTAGTGTTATCTAGCATCCCATCTGTTAACTAGTGTTATCTAGCATCCCATCTGTTAACTAGTGTTATCTAGCCATCCCATCTGTTAACTAGTGTTATCTAGCATCCCATCTGTTAACTAGTGTTATCTAGCCATCCTATCTGTTAACTAGTGTTATCTAGCCATCCCATCTGTTAACTAGTGTTATCTAGCCATCCCATCTGTTAACTAGTGTTATCTAGCATCCCATCTGTTAACTAGTGTTATCTAGCCATCCTATCTGTTAACTAGTGTTATCTAGCCATCCTATCTGTTAACTAGTGTTATCTAGCATCCCATCTGTTAACTAGTGTTATCTAGCCATCCTATCTGTTAACTAGTGTTATCTAGCCATCCTATCTGTTAACTAGTGTTATCTAGCCATCCTATCTGTTAACTAGTGTTATCTAGCATCCTATCTGTTCACTAGTGTTATCTAGCCATCCTATCTGTTAACTAGTGTTATCTAGCCAGCCCATCTGTTAACTAGTGTTATCTAGCCATCATATGTTAACTAGTGTTATCTAGCCATCCCATCTGTTAACTATTGTTATCTAGCCATCCTATCTGTTACCTAGTGTTATCTAGCCATCCCATCTGTTAACTAGTGTTATCTAGCATCCCATCTGTTAACTAGTGTTATCTAGCCATCCTATCTGTTAACTAGTGTTATCTAGCCATCCTATCTGTTAACTAGTGTTATCTAGCATCCTATCTGTTAACTAGTGTTATCTAGCCATCCTATCTGTTAACTAGTGTTATCTAGCCATCCCATCTGTTAACTAGTGTTATCTAGCCATCCTATCTGTTAACTAGTGTTATCTAGCCATCCCATCTGTTAACTAGTGTTATCTAGCCATCCCATCTGGTAACTAGTGTTATCTAGCCATCCCATCTGGTAACTAGTGTTATCTAGCCATCCTATCTGTTACCTAGTGTTAGCTAGCCTTGTAACCCTCTTCCCCTAAAGACAATAGAGGGTGAAACTGTGTTCCTTAGATGTAAGGACAACAGCCTTCTGGGGAGGGGGTGAAACTGTGTTTAAGGACTCTGTGAAACTGTGTTCGGGGCTCACTCTGCTAGAGAGGAGACTGGTGACATTAAAATGGGTTAAATCTTCCACAACTATTGTGTGCCTTTTTGCATTTAGAAGTCTCATCTGTCCCAGATGTCTCAGAAAGATATTGCCACAACAGTGTGTGTGTGTGTGTGTGTGAATGTGTGTGTGTGTGTGTGTGTGTGTGTGTGTGTGTGTGTGTGTGTGTGTGTGTGTGGGTGTGTGGGTGTGTGAATGTGTGTGTGTGTGTGTGTGTGTGTGTGTGTGTGTGTGTGTGTGTGTGTGTGTGTGTGTGTGTGGGTGTGTGAATGTGTGTGTGTTTGTGTGTGTGTGTGTGTGTGTGGGTGTGTGAATGTGTGTGTGTGAACGGGTGGTCCTCCTATGCCAGAACAGGAAATGGCACGTGGGACCAGCTGGATGTCCGAATCCCTTCCACCCAGACAACAGCAGTTATTGGAAGCATATTTTGGAAAGACATCTAAATATGTTTTTCTCACTGTAGGACCCAAGCAGATGTGCAGATGTCTGGAAACATTTGTCAGCACATTCCTCCAGTAAGAGGTTGGCTCAATGGGTCTTGCCCTCATTCTGTAGCCAAAACAGAATGCAACATGTCAGTCTGTAGCTTAACAACAAGGAATGCACACAAGGACCACCTTTAATTGATTAAAGTAACTCAAAATGGGCATGCAGTGTGGAAATCTGTAGCTCAGTGGTGTGGTGGGCGTTTGGATAAAATGAGAAATAAAGGGTGGGGGGGGGGTGTGGTGGGATGGAAGCACATTAACCATCAATTAAGCGTGGGTGTCAAGGAAGAGAGAGAGAGAGAGCTGCGAGGAATTCAGCAGCTAAACACTGTCTCCATGCCCGCTCCAGGTGCAGGAACTACTGCTGACGATCCACACAACCTGCAAACCGCATCCCAGAACAGCCCCACAATCGTCAGTCGTCATACCAACTGAATGAGCTAATCATCATCATCCATCATCCTATTCATAGAACGGACAGTATTTTCACAATGTTTCCTTTGTGTGAGAGAAACTACGTTTCTACATTGACGTGTCATTCATTCATTCAAACGCATCGTTGTTATCTGAAGATGAGGATCTGCCATCCTGTCAGGGAATAATAACATATCATTGCCCCATTTTTATTTCCATGGTTTGATGTTGTTAGGAAGGGTTGAATCTTGTAAGAGCAGCTCTCTTATGACTCAACACCTCCCCCATTAGTTGAGTGGAAGGCATGGGTGGAATGTGTTTTTGGGGGAATTAACGGGAAAGAAAACCATAAAATAGCAATGTTTATTTTAGTATGTCTAAGCTTCAGACGCTATTTTGGATGCCAAAATATTTGTTCAATCCGAAACTCCATATGATCTGCGGCCAATCAAGGAAAGGATAGGCTACCCTAATCTATTACTTTGGTGCCATGACCTTCGTAGTGGTAACCAGTAGTAACCAGTGGTAACCGGTATCACCGTCTCTCTCCCGCCGTTTCCACAGTCACCCAATCAGAGGCTCACTGAGATTCATGTTCAATTGAGTTAGAGACAACGAGAATGTAATGCTGGCAAGAGCCACCCCCCCCAAAGTCCCACAGCGAGGGGGCCCATCTGAGTACATGGGATGTTCCTTTTTTAAAGGAACTAGTGGGCCTACAATGTCGGTTAAGAGAACTCTGCAACGACAACCTTTAAATGCCATTACAGTAGTCTCATTTAGTTGGACAAATGACACAATACTGCCACTCGTAAATATTTGGCTGTTGCAGTAAATGAGGCATGGTTCTGGTATAGGCTACCTCGGCCTCATACAAATCAGGATGGGGACAAATGACTGGTTCCATCCTGTCATGTCATGGAATGATGATGATGCCATGACATCATCATGGAATGATGATGATGTCATGACATCATCATGGAATGATGATGATGAAGTGGACATCCCATGATCCATGATCATCACATGATGATCCATGCTGGATGATCAGTCCATGATTCCATGACATGACATCCCTCATTCTCTGAAGCCCAGCAGGGAAGCCGCTGGCGTCTTCCTTCTCGGTGGTCTCTCTCTGCTTGGGGGGCCGGCGACGCCGCTGTCTTCTCATCGGAGAGGCCAGCAGAGCGACACGCCCGTCGTCTTTGGGACACGAGGTTTGGTGACTTCGTCTGCCGCGTGACGACGAGGCGTGCGGACATGGGGACGGAACGCCGCAGGGCGCCGCGGGACTTCCCAGGAGCCTCGTGCTCCGTGGGGACAGTGGTCTTTTAGTGGGCCCTTTATTTGTGCACCTCTGTGAGGAGATGCACGTCCTCTTGGACAGTGTACAGCATGTGATAAGGTCATTCATTTGATTCAAAGAAGAAGAAAGAAAGGATTTGAGTTGATCCGACTGCTTTCCTGGGAAGAGATGGTGTAGTTGGTTGCTGTGCTGTAATTCACGGTGGATTTGAGCTTTCCTGTTTCGGACGTTGGTGGTTTGTTTGTTCAACATCACAATTGTTGCGATCTAACAGGGGCACCCAAGCGCAGACACAGACAAAGCAGGTTGGATGAAAACCAGAGGTCTATTGCAGGAAGTGTGAGGGCAGTAGGTGAAAGAACAGCAGGTGGACAGGCAGGGACGGAGGACGGAGCAGGGCTGAGGTGGAGGACGGGAGAGATGGACGGGCAGGCAGGCGGATGAGCGCGCAGGTGGGAAGGCAGCCAGGCAGGCAGGTGAGTTGACGATCCTGGAGCGATAAGAACACGGAGTTCAAACACACAAAAAACATGGAACACGAAACGTATGTGGAAAGACGAATTTCAGAAAAGCCGTGACTTGTTATCTACCACTGTGGTTGAAGCAACGATCTGGCGATGAGTGGGTGAAGAGCCGGGGTTTAAATGCAGAAGGGTTGATGAGCCGGATATGGATGACAGGTGAGCATAATGGAGCAGGTGAACAGCAGGGGAGCAACCAATGAGCTGCCTCGCCCATTGCACGACACACAAACACCATGAGGGAGAGACAAAGTGAAGGAACGTTGGGTGACGGCCATGGCCGTAACAACAATGAAGTGTGGAAATTCTCGAACAAGCACTAAACTGCAGTTTAAACATAAGTGGATTTTATTTTTCATATTGTACTTACAATATTATTTGTAATACACACCCAGCTATTGAGACGGAATCGCCTGGGAACGATGTCCCAGTAGGTAAGAATTATGACCGATGACCCCAACTGGTGAGTCAACTGGTGAGCCGACTGGTGAACTGACTGGCAGACTTTAAAAGGCGGCTGTTTGTCTGGGCCTTGCTTAAGGCTCTTCCACACAAAGGGCACCACACAGGCAATGAGAGGGAAGTTCTGGGAACCACACAGTATCTCTGTGTACATCTACACTATCTCTCAGAAATAAATGAGCCATGTTCTTCATCTAAACGTCCTGCATCTTTCAGTGAACAAATGTTTTCTCAGGCCTCGCGCAAACCGCTGACATCCACACCTGGTTCATGTCGTGCGTGACGGCCCGACAGCCAGGTTGGGACAGTGGTTTTGAACCGTACCCGAGGTTCTTACCTGGCCCAGATGCATCTGATAAAGAATTTGTCCCATCCCCCAAACTGTTTCTCGACTGCTTCGGAAGGTAGTGACTGAAAAAGGTAACATCCTGTGGTTTTTGAAAACATCGTTTTGACCATGGATCCAGGCTCACGTTGATCAAAGGACTTAAAGCTTCATAAAAGCATGGTTAGTTAGTAACCAGGCTAACTATAAACATATCAACTATTTTGATATGTTTACTTCCGGTAAACCCGTTTTTAAGGCGTACCAATGGCCTTTTTACCATACCTGCCAAGGTCACCATTACCTCCACGTAAGAAAGACTGCTCCTTCTTAAAATATAGTCTAATCTGCCCTTGGTAATTTACATAACCATGTGGTGTAGTGGTACAGCGTGGGGAACATGACTATGTGGTCGCCGGTTCGAGTCTGACCATGACCAAACATATTGTGAGACACGGAATGAAATCAAACAATATTTATTATGATATACTCATTAAGCCATGCTCGCCATATTGTGGCATGCAAGGAGATGAGATGGGATGGGATGACGACATTCTTATTTGAAGAAAACGTGCGTCTCGACGTCGCACGTCGCACGTCATTGGCCACTCACGGAGCTCGGCCCTGCTGCCAATTACCCGCGAATCGCAGAACATGGCTGTAAGTCACAGCAGTGACGCGCCTATATCATTAAATCCAAATCGTCAGAACTCGATGTGTAAACTATGTTCACTAAAATGTTGAACCACCTGATAATACGTTTCTGTCAAATATGTCACTGATAATACAAACCGTAGCATATAAATAAGTAATGCGAGAGGAGCTGTAGCAGAGCAGGGAATGAATTTAAGAAGTAAGATGTCATCATCATTTAGTTAAGCAAGTGTTGAGATAGCCTACATGGACTATACAAGGTTGATTTAGCTTGTGTTGCTAAAGTTCTTTTAGTTTATCATTTAGATGACAATGATGCCTGACTTTCGTCTTTTATTTTGTTTTACGTTGCAGCGGTCCATAGTATGGTTGCGATTGTTTCCCAGCATGCCCCGCGGCGGAGTCGGGCAATTATTGAATCGATTTAAATGATAACTTTTGTATGTAAATTGTTATTATTATAGTTTTTTGTTTACTGTTAATGAAGTTGTTATTTTTAGTTGAATGTTCTGATGATTGTTGGGCAAAACCGTGATGGATGTTATTAGTAGGTTGCATAAGTATTCTAGCACGTGGTTGCGGCTATTATTGGATACGTTTCGGTAATTGGTACAGTCTGTTGTAATTAGTTTGCCGCGTAATGGCCCTAAATTTAGGCCTACGCGTTTACTTTCGTTTGTGGTCGAGCAATTGGAGTTAATTAGACCTCTAATCTCATGACTCTGCCGCAGGGAACTGCACTCTGCTATCCTCTTTATTTGGTAATGGTCTCTTTATGGCTAGGCTAATTGACCGCCGAGTGTGATAGCAAACCACACAATTATATTTCGGCCATGTTGATTTAGTACTACAACAAATTACATTTAATTCGCAGGCTATACACCAATTGGCTGCCCATTCGACACCCCTTTCACACCCCTAACCGTCCCGGGAAGGAGGGATCCCTCTTCTGTGTTCCTTCTCAAGGTTTCTTCCCTCTGGGGAGTTTTTCCTTGCCCTGAAGAGTGCTTAGGATTGGGAGGCCGGGACCTATGAAGGATTTCTCTTTCTCCATCCATCCATCCATCCATCCATCCATCCATCCATCCATCCATCCATCCATCCATCTCGCTCTCTATCTGGAACAGTTCCAGAGTCTGAGGCTCGCATTTTAATAGCAATTAACGGATGGTGTTATATTTTTCATAAGTAAAAAAACTATAAATTGAGGCTGATGTCTGGCTGAAATGTGTATTAAGCATAAGAAAATGGTTATACACACCCACAACGCACGTACATCTTTGTATGGGGGTAAGTAAAGACTATTATCTTGGTTATTATGATCGTTATCTGCCGCTTAAGTGGGCACATGTTGAACTTTTAAGCCCATGGGCTTTTAAGCCCATGCAGGCCTTTAAGCCCATGCAGGCCTTTAAGCCCATGCAGGCCTTTAAGCCCATGCAGGGCTTAAAGGCCTGCATGGGCTTAAAAGCCTGCATGTTTTTAAGCCCATGCAGGCTTAAAGACCTGCATGGGCTTAAAAGCCTGGATGTTTTTAAGCAGCCCACTTCCTCAGTGCAACATGTGACTAATAGTTGATACAGCTCTGAAGGGTTTATAGCTGCAGAATCCATCTGATCTGCTTCCACATTATGATCACTGTTCCCAGGGTTACAACCAATATATTTATATATATATAAACATATATAGGTAGCCAAATGGATCTTGAAACGAATACTAGGATAGCTTAATTGAGACTTCTTGGAAGTGAGAAAAGTGTAGCATGGATCGTTGCTGCCATCACGCCATTTGCCCACTAGACGGCGCCAGAGTGCTAGCGTCTTTAAATGTAGACCTAAGTAATAATATTACAGATATTAAAGGGGTAGTGAACCCAAAATCGTTGTTTTGTTATTTTATATTAGGTAATATGTCTTATATGATCGTCGACATAGTAATCTATGCCATTTTATCCCTGTAACTAGATTAATAATAACTCATTTAGAGAAAACAGGAGTAAAATCCTATGTTTTTGCCAGTCTCCGCCTACCAGTTTGTGAACGTTCCACTCTGCTCCAAACGTAGCATTGTTTTCGTGGCGCCGCGGTGCCTTTTAGTACACTCCTCGACGTCACGACCAAGGGCCACAGGCGGCGAGGTGTGTGTGGATGTGCGGAGCCGATGTCGATGGCGGCGTCCAAGAGAGGGCCACCTCCCCGTCCTGCTCCTCTACCAGGAGGAGAAGGACCGAGAGGCCACCTCCCCGTCCTGCTCCTCTACCAGGAGGAGAAGGACCGAGAGGCCACCTCCCCGTCCTGCTCCTCTACCAGGAGGAGGAGCAGGAGAGGCCACCTCCCCGTCCTGCTCCTCTACCAGGAGGAGCAGGAGAGGCCACCTCCCCGTCCTGCTCCTCTACCAGGAGGAGAAGGACCGAGAGGCCACCTCCCCGTCCTGCTCCTCTACCAGGAGGAGAAGGACCGAGAGGCCACCTCCCCGTCCTGCTCCTCTACCAGGAGGAGCAGGAGAGGCCACCTCCCCATCCTGCTCCTCTACCAGGAGGAGAAGGACCGAGAGGCCACCTCCCCGTCCTGCTCCTCTACCAGGAGGAGCAGGAGAGGCCACCTCCCCGTCCTGCTCCTCTACCAGGAGGAGAAGGAGAGGCCACCTCCCTCTCCTGCTCCTCTACCAGGAGGAGAAGGACCGAGAGGCCACCTCCCCGTCCTGCTCCTCTACCAGGAGGAGAAGGAGAGGCCACCTCCCCGTCCTGCTCCTCTACCAGGAGGAGCAGGAGAGGCCACCTCCCCGTCCTGCTCCTCTACCAGGAGGAGAAGGACCGAGAGGCCACCTCCCCGTCCTGCTCCTCTACCAGGAGGAGAAGGAGAGGCCACCTCCCCGTCCTGCTCCTCTACCAGGAGGAGCAGGAGAGGCCACCTCCCCGTCCTGCTCCTCTACCAGGAGGAGAAGGACCGAGAGGCCACCTCCCCCTCCTGCTCCTCTACCAGGAGGAGAAGGACCGAGAGGCCATCTCCCCGTCCTGCTCCTCTACCGGGAGGAGCAGGAGAGGCCACCTCCCCGTCCTGCTCCTCTACCAGGAGGAGAAGGAGAGGCCACCTCCCTCTCCTGCTCCTCTACCAGGAGGAGAAGGACCGAGAGGCCACCTCCCCGTCCTGCTCCTCTACCAGGAGGAGAAGGAGAGGCCACCTCCCCGTCCTGCTCCTCTACCAGGAGGAGCAGGAGAGGCCACCTCCCCGTCCTGCTCCTCTACCAGGAGGAGAAGGACCGAGAGGCCACCTCCCCGTCCTGCTCCTCTACCAGGAGGAGCAGGAGAGGCCATCTCCCCGTCCTGCTCCTCTACCAGGAGGAGAAGGACCGAGAGGCCACCTCCCCGTCCTGCTCCTCTACCAGGAGGAGGAGCAGTAGAGGCCACCTCCCCGTCCTGCAGGAGTCAGTCTCTCCTGATCCATCCTGCGGCCCTCGGCCCAAATCCCGACATCAGCGTCTCCAACACATTCATTCATTTGATCTGCCCATTAAATCATAGTTGGATCAATGTGGTGTTGTGAAGTCTCTCAGAACTTGTCTGTTTTATTTTTACCAGGAAAACCTCGGTGAGATTGACAACAACAGAGTTTCAGACAATCAACAGTTTACTAATTCAATAAGAGGATTAGAGGCTGAGCATTGCCTTGC
Source organism: Lota lota (assembly GCA_026745465.1). Taxonomy (NCBI): domain Eukaryota; kingdom Metazoa; phylum Chordata; class Actinopteri; order Gadiformes; family Lotidae; genus Lota; species Lota lota. The sequence goes on from JACYXH010000228.1 coordinate 2,453,138, forward strand.
ACATACATTGTTCCACACTGATTTCAGTGACAGTTCTTGCGCAAGGAAAAGTCTCACTTTGAAATCTTGCGGGAGTTGAATGGCATTGCCCTCTTATACCACAGACCAACACACACACACACACACACACACACACACACACACACACACACACACACACACACACACACACACACACACACACACACACACCATTCAAATAATGTGTCCGTGCTCAAATAAAGACAATGATAATAATTAAGGCTTTCAAATCTATTTTTATTTGTTAAACAGAACAAAAACAATTTGAGTTGCATGGCACCACAGTCACAAACAGCAGCAGCTAAACATTCATTTAAAAACGGATCCAGTTGCTTTGTGGTTTTGGTGACTGCACATTTGAGAGTATGTAACGTTTCTGCTGTCGAAAAGTGTGCAATTCAAGAGCAAGAAATTACACATTTTACACATAAAGTTGTTTCCTAACAGCGGCATTAGTACTAAGTGACACTACTTTGACAATACATCTTTCAACGTCTCAGGTCACGGGTACAGACTAAACTGAAGAGAAGTCTGCTACCTGTACCCTGGTAGACCCAGTAGACCCATCATCTGTCCCATCAGCCACACTGTGTTTGCGAGGACACCTCTGTGAAAGGTTTAACCAGGGTTAGTATCAGGGTATTCTGTGAAAGGTTTAACCAGGGTTAGCATCAGGGTTTCTGTGAAAGGTTTAACCAGGGTTAGTATCAGGGTATTCTGTGAAAGGTTTAACCAGGGTTAGTATTAGGGTTTCTGTGAAAGGTTTAACCAGGGTTAGCATCAGGGTTTCTGTGAAAGGTTTAACCAGGGTTAGTATCAGGGTATTCTGTGAAAGGTTTAACCAGGGTTAGTATTAGGGTTTCTGTGAAAGGTTTAACCAGGGTTAGCATCAGGGTTTCTGTGAAAGGTTTAACCAGGGTTAGTATCAGGGTATTCTGTGAAAGGTTTAACCAGGGTTAGTATCAGGGTATTCTGTGAAAGGTTTAACCAGGGTTAGTATCAGGGTTTCTGTGTGGAACGTAGGAAGACCACCAGCAGGGTACTAGCTTGGCAGTGAGGGCTACAGCCCCCAAACGGCAGAAGTTCTACTCATGGTTCATTCGTTTCTCCCAACCTTTTAGTAATACAAACAAGTCCAACCTACCACACAACCTCGGCAGTGTGGTAGTTCGGGAGGGTAGTTTGGTCGACTACTGGGCGTCATCACACCACTCTGTTTGTTTCTTTGTTTGTTGGCAGTGAGCTACTCTACAGATGGGAACAACGGAAAGACTAGCACACAAGCTAAAGGCATCTTTACTTGATTTAAACTGGGACTGGAAAAGACTTATCAGTATAACCTAACTAGGCCTGTACACACACACTGACACACGCACACACACACACACACACACACACACACACACACACACACACACACACACACACACACACACACACACACACACACACACACACACACACACACACACACACACAGACTTACAATTATTTTCTAAAGTGGTAGCTTTGTCTCGTCTGGAGTCAAAATGCAATACAATGTGATGCAATGTAATGAATATGTTTTATTCATTGCATGCGGGGGGGGGGGGGGGGGGGGGGGGGGGGCGGGGGAACAGGGCAGAGTTCCATCTGCTGCCACGAGGGGAAGTGTTAATTCTTGTCTTACTGGGCAGTGCCACTAGGTGGCAGACGTGCTGTTTGTATCGCTGGTTTGAATGCAGCTGTCAGAAGAAACCTGTGCTATTCTCATCGCGGATGTATAAGAAAGAACGTCAATTGTGTATAAGATATAGGGGTTCCTAAAAAGCCAGTGTTCACTGCGGGTGAAACATGCCGACTTGAGTGTTATAGTGCACACATGCGGGGGGAAAGGCAGAAGATGGTGAGCTTTACATAAAAAAAAAGACAACTGTATGTCGATATGTGTGTTATAGTAATGCAGTCCATTATGTTCGGGTGGCGGAAGGCAGCTGTTTTAATCTAGTGGAAAGCTCGACTGCAAAAATATCTCTTGAGATGATAGACTTCAACGTGCTCTGCACATTGTCTTATCAGGACCATGCAACATCAGATAGGACTGTGGTATGCTGACCTGTACAGACCACACTGGTTTCATTCACTAACAGATTCACTTTAGGGAACAGTAACAGAATGCATGTCACCAGACAGTTAGACAGTTAGAAGTGGAAGACAAACTTTGTAAAACCTCTTTTTTTTCTGTGATTCATTTGACATAGTCCCTGCCTGGTATGCGCAGAGGTGTACGGCTATGTGTCACACTACAACGTAAATGCGTTTATACAACAGAGATACAGTCGTACCATGGCGGGGTACACGGCAATCTGCAGAGGACAGAGAGGTGCACAGAGAGCAGCAGCGAGCGACATTCTATATAAAGTGCAGTGAAACAGGTTATTGCATAATCAGGAGACTGGGCTTATTGCTTCTACTGAAAGAAAATACGCTCCGGTAAGGAGGGAGCAGCAGTGGGACAAGAGAACATGACATAAGACAATCGCAGATGAACCAAAACCAAAGCGCATGTTTGCCGTAAAGCAACTTCTAACAAGGCGACTAATGGGAGATGAGTTATACACCACATTTTACATTTAGCATAGTAAGAATTGCTCTAAAAGCATTACAGTATGGATGTTATACCGTTCATTTGATCTGTAGCTCATTATAATGTCTGGGCAAAACGTTTTTTTTATCACACAATGTTAAATGCATTTTAGTGTCACACTTGGCAGAGATGCATGTGGAAGGCTGTACGTTTGAGTATAAAAGCTGATAGCCATCACAGTTCAGAGGCTTTTACTGACAATACGAATGATGGCCAAAATACAGACAGAAGTTTCCAAATTGCGATCATTTGTCATTGCTTAGACTATTATTATTATTATTATTATTATTTATTTTTTAATATATATATATTTATTATTATTATTATTATTATTACTATTATCCCTAGTTTGTATGAATCAATTAATTCAGAAGATGATAATTGATTCTGAATGTTAATATCAATGAATTCAGCATGCGAGTATGAAAACAGTTTGTTGAAGCCCTTCAACAAGAGGCCCCAGTGAAGCAGTGCAAAATAGGAATAATCTGCATATAATGCTAAAGTCATTTCATTATTTTTTTTACATAATCCATCTTTATAGTTTATCAGTGTATATTTGTATTCTCTTACGCCTTTCGATAAATACATTCTTGTTTTAATGTGTGCGTTGACTTAAACAATTCCTAATCTCTTATCAACCCCTTTAAAAGTGCCTACCAAAAAAAGGGTGTGTCCACATTTGTTGTAACAGACAGACAGACAGACAGACAGACAGACAGACAGACAGTCAGACACTGTTAATCCAGTACTTAAGGAAAGAACCTTAACAATGCAATAGGCGTATGTGTAGGGAGACCGGGGAACACTGAACCAACAGGGTGGATCTATCGGGTCTCTCATCAGGACCGCTCCTAAACGTAGAGCTGAATACGAATGGCTCTGCTAGTGGACGGTAGATCTAGCACAACTAGGCCTCTCTGAGTTCACTGGTCAGCCAAACCAGGACCCAAACGTGTCATCGCTGTAAAATAGAGGTCGTCTGACCAATGGCAGTGGTTAAGGTTCAAGATCAGATTACAGGACTGGGGGGGAAATATCGTCTGTAAAGCTCAGCAGAGGATTTGATCCAATGCTATATTACATGCTGTTTTCTCTGCATTCATCAACCATCAAATATGATTGGAAGTAAAAACGTTGCTTCGGAACCATTATTGTAAACTTTGTTTCTGCGATAGGAAATGCGCGCGTGAACAAAAGCCCATTTCTGGTTTGGTCGAGTGTCAGGTCGTGACGTTGGCAGGAGTTGGTGTGCTATGCCATCGTTGACATCACGGCAGTAGATCGATTTTGGCAGTTAAATATGGCAGAATTACTAGAGTGTGTTTCCATAGTGACTGTTTTTTTATCGGTCGTCTGGCTCTTTTGATTAGACCACAATATAAACTCAATATTTCCAAACTTATATTAAATATAATAATAAATATAAATATTTATGTCATTATATTCTATAGTATTAGAATGAGAGCATAGTTCAACATAACTTTAATTCTCCATTTTAAGGTCCATTGTAAAAAAAAAAAAGTTTTCTATATGAAACACGTTTTCAAATGAAAAAAGGCGTGGTTGAGTTCGAGGATAAAAATGGTCGGCTCTTCCGCCCAGTGGGGGCGGATCTGAAAATGTAAAATCTTAAAATCCTAATTTCCCCGTATTCTATTGGCTTAGCCACGAGTACGTTCAAACAGTCCGTTGATAACAATCTCTCTGGATGTGCACATTTAACTGAGCTTCCTATGTACAGACGGGACCCTGGCTTTCAAGCCTTCCCTTTGTTGGTGGCTTTGGCTCCTGAACGCCCATCTTCTGTGTTGTCCACCACTGTGGAGCTCACCAGGCAGTCTTTACTGAGGGACAGAACGATAGGTGAATGGATGAATGGATGAATGGATGAATGAATGGGAGGGGGGAGGGATGGAGCGAGAGAGGGAGGGATGTGAGAGGATGAATGGATGGAGAGATAGATGGATTGATGAATGAATGAATGGGAGGGGAGAGGGATTGAGCGAGGGAGGGATATGTGAGGATGAATGGATGGAGAGATAGATGGATTGATGAATGAATGAATGGGAGGGGGGAGGGATGGAGCGAGAGAGGGAGGGATATGTGAGGATGAATGGATGGAGAGATAGATGGATTGATGAATGAATGAATGGGAGGGGGAGGGATGGAGCGAGAGAGGGAGGGATATGTGAGAGGATGAATGGATGGAGAGATAGATGGATTGATGAATGAATGAATGGGAGGGGGAGGGATGGAGCGAGAGAGGGAGGGATATGTGAGAGGATGAATGGATGGAGAGATAGATGGATGGATGGTTGAATAAATGGGAGGGGAGAGGGATTGAGCAAGGGAGGGAGGGATATGTGAGGATGAATGGATGGAGAGATAGATGGATGGATGGATGAATGAATGGGAGGGGGGAGGGATGGAGCAAGGGAGGGAGGGATATGTGAGGATGAATGGATGGAGAGATAGATGGATGGATGGATGAATGAATGGGAGGGGGAGGGGTGGAGCGAGGGAGGGAGGGATATGTGAGGATGAATGGATGGAGAGATAGAAACATTTTCACTTAGGAAATGTTTAGAGAAGCTAACTAAAACAGACAAGAAAAGTTGGAAACAATTGAAAACATATACCAGCAATAGCACCACAGGGGCTTTGAGAATTGTCCCGGCTCCAGATTAAAGTGAAAATATCATTTAATTTGAAACGTACTCTTTAATATAATAGCTCAAACCTGATGTATGAGTAATGTACACTGTATTATATCTATTTGAAGATAGGTATTATTTAATATACTCCCAATAAACTAACATACAACTCAGTAGAATTTGAGGAAGACATTTCGTTCTTTCTTGCTGTTATTAAATGATCAATTTAGATGAAATAATATAATAATATATAATATAAAAATGGATGTTCATTCTTTACAGTAACGGGGGGATTGACGGCTTACTTCTTGTCTTCTTTCTTTGGCATGAAGTTAACGACCAGGGCCTTCCCCACCATGAACAGGACCAGGCATCCCACCAGCGCCCCCACGGTGAACATGATGACGGTGGTCAGCGTGTTGTCAATCTCCTTCACTGCACACAGGACGCAAGCCTCAGCGCGCGAATAGCGCCCACGCCTAGCATAAACCCCACGTAGCCTGTTGCAAATAGCGTCAGGATATCCCTCGATCTTAAACAAAAGCAGGAGTACTTTCTCCAGTATCGTCATCCGACGGCAAGAATTAGCATTGAACTGAAGAAACGTGTGTGATGATATCCGATCCAGGCAGAGCCACGAATCCATGACTGGGCGACACCACCAGGCTATGGTAAGGTCAGGACAGATACAGACACTTTGTTTCTGATCAAGACAGATGAGACAGTGGACGACAAGCACGGGGTAAAAATAATACGCTTTGTCCCTGTGTCAAGGGTTTCAGTCTCCCATAGTAGGTTCCATGACTCACGGAACCTGACTAGAATGTTTCCTGGGTTTCATGCGGAAAGTAAACGGCCATACATGCTGGAACGGTTTCTAGCAATTAGGAATTATCTACCAATTAGGACAGGGGGCGTTTCAACATTCACTATTGATTTGTAAATCCCTGCTAGTCTCTGTGGCCTGTGTGTGTGTGTGTGTGTGTCTCCATGTGTGTGTGTTTCTTCGTGTGTGTGTTTTTTCCATGTGTCTCCATGTGTGTGTGTTTCTCTGTGTGTTTGTTTCCCCATGTGTGTGTGTTTCTCTGTGTGTTTCCCCATGTGTGTGTGTTTCTTCATGTGTGTGTGTTTCCATGTGTGTGTTTCCATGCGTGTGTGTTTCCGTGTGTGTGTGTCTCCATGCATGTGTGTGTCTCCATGCGTGTGTGTGTCTCCATGCGTGTGTGTGTCTCCATGTGTGTGTGTCTCCATGCGTGTGTGTGTCTCCATGTGTGTGTGTCTCCATGTGTGTGTGTCTCCATGTGTGTGTGTCTCCGTGTGTGTGTGTGTGTCTCCGTGCATGTGTGTGTCTCCATGTGTGTGTGTCTCCATGCGTGTGTGTGTGTGTCTCCATGCATGTGTGTGTGTCTCCATGTGTGTGTCTGTGTGTGTCTCCATGCGTGTGTGTGTGTGTGTGTCTCCATGTGTGTGTGTGTGTGTGTCTCCATGTGTGTGTGTGTGTGTGTCTCCATGCATGTGTGTGTGTCTCCGTGTGTGTGTGTGTGTGTCTCCATGTGTGTGTGTGTGTGTGTCTCCATGTGTGTGTGTGTGTCTCCATGTGTGTGTGTGTCTGTCTCCATGTGTGTGTGTGTGTGTGTCTCCATGTGTGTGTGTGTGTGTCTCCATGTGTGTGTGTGTGTGTGTGTCTCCATGTGTGTGTGTGTGTCTCCATGTGTGTGTGTGTGTCTGTCTCCATGTGTGTGTGTGTGTGTGTGTCTCCATGTGTGTGTGTGTGTGTCTCCATGTGTGTGTGTGTCTGTCTCCATGTGTGTGTGTGTGTGTGTCTCCATGTGTGTGTGTGTGTCTCCACCGTACGCTGGTCCACCACGATGAGCGTGTAGATGGCGCTGTGGTTGCGGTTCTTCTCCTTGGGGTTGCGGGCGAAGCAGACGTACTCTCCCTCGTCCTCGAAGGTGATGTTCCACAGCAGGATGGAGATGTTGCTCTTCTTGGACGAGCCCACGAACTCCACGCGATCGTGGTACACGCCCACCACCGGCTCCACGTTCTCCTTGGGGATCACCGCCTCGCAGAGCTGCACACACACACACACACACACACATAAACACGCACACACAGAATTAAACATGCGCACATCTACACACACCTAGCTCGAGCATGGCGGTCCTACCTTAAGCATGGCGGTCCTACCTTGAGGTCCTACCTTGAGCATGGCGGTCCTACCTTGAGCATGGCGGTCCTACCTTGAGCATGGCGGTCCTACCTTGAGGTCCTACCTTGAGCATGGCGGTCCTACCTTGAGCATGGCGGTCCTACCTTGAGCATGGCGGTCCTACCTTGAGCATGGCGGTCCTACCTTGAGCATGGCGGTCCTACCTTGAGGTCCTACCTTGAGCATGGCGGTCCTACCTTGAGGTCCTACCTTGAGCATGGCGGTCCTACCTTGAGCATGGCGGTCCTACCTTGAGGTCCTACCTTGAGGTCCTACCTTGAGCATGGCGGTCCTACCTTAAGCATGGCAGTCCTACCTTGAGGTCCTACCTTGAGCATGGCGGTCCTACCTTGAGCATGGCGGTCCTACCTTGAGCATGGCGGTCCTACCTTGAGGTCCTACCTTGAGCATGGCGGTCCTACCTTGAGCATGGCGGTCCTACCTTGAGCATGGCGGTCCTACCTTGAGCATGGCGGTCCTACCTTGAGCATGGCGGTCCTACCTTGAGGTCCTACCTTGAGCATGGCGGTCCTACCTTGAGGTCCTACCTTGAGCATGGCGGTCCTACCTTGAGCATGGCGGTCCTACCTTGAGGTCCTACCTTGAGCATGGCGGTCCTACCTTGAGCATAGCGGTCGTACCTTGAGCATGGTGCCGTTGTCGTTGTAGTGCCAGTTGAAGTACAGCTTATTGATGCCGATGCAGGAGGAGTAGGTGCAGGGCAGCAGCACCGTGGAACCGTTGGTGGCCTCCAGGAAGGACACCTTCCCCGTGGACACTTCCAAACCGTCCACACACCCAGCGCCTGGAGACGGAGCCCCACTCAGGGTCAAATACAAACAGAGGCCCAGGGCGTGGAGCCACTGACGAGGGTCGGCTGTTATCACGAGAACGAAACGTTCTCCGTGTTCATCAAGAACGCAACCAGACTAAAGGGTTAAAACTGAAGATGTAGCTTCAACTTCGAACAGATACAGGAGATAGAGCGACTGGCTCTATCTGAAACAACAGTCAGACGATAGAAAGTGACAGAAAAATATGTCACTTATTGATGATTGATTGATCCAACAGTCAAAAAGGGGCAGGATGACAGGGGTTTGGGTGTTTGACTTATTATGTCGTACTGTGTCTATGTCCTATTCAATGATAATGTCTTATGTCTTACATGGTCTGTTCAATGATAATGTCTTATGTCTTACATGGTCTATTCAATGATAATGTCTTATGTCTTACTGTGTCTATGTACTGCATCAAATGTACCCCTTTCCTCTCTGAGGACCATAAAATGACCACTGGTAACATCAGTATCTGTCTGTCTGTCTGTCTATCTATAGGACACTTCAGAAGTACCCCTCTAAGTAGCGCTTCATTTTTGAGCTCAGATGACTGGACCTGCCTTGAGGATCTCTATCTGGCATGGAGGCTGGGGATGCACTGACAGCTGGTAGGATTCTCAGATCCTTGTTTTCGGTGTCACACACTCTTGGGGCCTATTTATAACCCCCCCCCATCGAGCTGCCCAGGATCGCATTACCGCGCGCGTGTGTGTGAATGGAATTTTGTGTGCGGCGATGTTTGAGTGTTATGATCTCAATATAGAGATTGTTGTAATGTTTTTCAGAGCTGCTGCACACGCCTAGCGATCAATCGATCTGAATAATCCATAGTCCCAGAATAACCTGTGGTTCGGTGTCTCTGGTGTCATTAGAAAGTTTGTCTGCTTGGCTGAACTTCTCCGTAGAAGAGGCCCAGGTTGTGGTCACTGTAACAATGGCCTGTCAGCACCTGTTCTGGATGTTCTAGCCTGTTATAACCTGTTCTAACCTGTTCTAGCCTGTTCTGGATGT
>JACYXH010000228.1:2477500-2502500 GCA_026745465.1 Lota lota
AAAAAGAATAGTGTCGGAACTACCAATGAGTTTGTTGTTGAATTTCAATCTTGTAGTTTTGACGTCTGTGTTTGTGTGCCAAAACGACTCGTGGCCGGATGATGTCGTGACACAAAAGGCCTGAAATAGCTTGTGGAGCTTGGTATGGTGTTGGTATGGTGTTGTCGGCCTGGCAAGGCCGTGCCGGAGCATCCCTGCTGCTGCTGTTTGGTCAGGTGCACGCCTGGCTGATCCTCTGTGGTCCCAGTCTGGCTCTGCAGTGTGGGGAGGACTGGCCTGGGAGTACCCCCAGAAACCAGCATGTGTTCTGTGGCCTGGTGCCAGCTGAAAGAGCTCCAGTAAACACACACACACACACACACACACACACACACACACACACACACACACACACACACACACACACACACACACACACACACACACACACACACACACACACACACACACACACACACACACACACACACACACACACTGTGCGCCCACATATTGACAGAAGGTTGTGGGCTTTTTAGTGTTGTTTTTTTTTTGCAGAGCCCATCCGCGCCGTGTCTAAAGTATTCACAGTTACTAATATTTCATTGAGTGTACAGGATTTTGTGTTCCTCTGCAGCACCAGTGTTGCTGCTCCTTCAGTAACCGTTCCAGGCTCATTATTGTGCCATGTTGGAAAATGTCTTTCCATGTCGGTGTTTCCTCTTTTTGATAGTCTGTCCCTGTTGATCATAAACCATTCTGTCTGAAGCTAGAAGTGTGTGTGTGTGTGTGTGTGTGTGTGTGTGTGTGTGTGTGTGTGTGTGTGTGTGTGTGTGTGTGTGTGTGTGTGTGTGTGTGTGTGTGTGTGTGTGTGTGTGTGTGTGTGTGTGTGTGTGTATGTGTGTGCTCATCATCCACCGTGATAGCGCTGTGCACAAACACACATGGCATTGTAGCAGAAAGTGGATTGATTTAAACTAGATGTTGGATAAATAGATGTTGAAATTCAGAACTTTCAACGTGACTCAATCTTGTTGAAAAAGAAAAGGAGTTGTGAGGTCAAAACAGTTGAGAGTGAGTAAAGAGGAAGGCGATTGGGTGGGTGTGAGTCTGTGTTTCAACCTCTGTGTGTACAAGCAGGCATTCCGGCTCTGGTCTCAGACAGGCCTGCAGTGGGACTGAACTAGATCAGGTGGCTCTGCTCGTACCTGCTTCATGCCGAGGAACCTTGTGCGTTAGCTGGGAATGCAGCAGTGGCCTCTTTCTCATTAAATCGCCGGTGAAATACGAAGACAAACCCGAATGGGGTTTTTCTTGTAACGCACGTATATCCGTGCCCCTTATAGGGAACACAAATGTTATTTTCTCTCATTTCACACGTGAGCTCGGAGCACCTTCTGATAAGCCGATCGGCTGTATGGCAGACGAGCTGATCATCATTTAAAATAAATTGTCCCAGTGGTAGAAAACCGGTGCGATTACTGATAATTACTCTCCCTCGCGTGGCCCTGCCTCTGTTACCATGGCTACAGAGAAGGGTCAATTAGGATGGAATTGTAACCGGGAAGCAGGTCTCCTCCGGCTGCTCCTCCTCGCCGTTATCTCGTCCGTCACGGGGAGATTCCCACGCCTTCATCCTCTCGCATGTCTCAAACGTTTCCCAGAAAGGCTTCGGACGCTGGGTAATCTGACGGCCGTTTAACTCATTTCCTTGGTTCTGCTGCTATCTATAGCGGGCGATCTCAATCCTGTTTTACTTCTCTGCCCTTCAGTCAGACGTGAAACGCTGGGCTTTTCGTTCTTCTTCATGGAGGTTGTATTGAGAACATCTGGTAGATTGGTGGCAGTCTGAAGACACATTGTGTGTGTGTGTGTGTGTGTGTGTGTGTGTGTGTGCGTGCGCGTGCGCATTGGTAAGAATAATCAGCAGTCCAGTTTGTGTTACGCACACCTGTGTGTTATGATTTGTGTATTGGAAGAATGGGTATGGAATCTCAAATAGTTTGCCCGTCGCCAAAGTCTCTTATTTACAAAGCGGCAGTAGGAATAAACAAAGATTCTGTTTGACCATGGCTATATTCTCCTGAATAAATTGGGGTTTGGAAGGCCTACGCCAGCTGGATCGTATAATGAACAATAGGAAGTCAGTACTAGAGCTCCAATATGCACAGCAGGACTCTGGCAGATTATTATATTATATATTATGGCAAATATTTCTGAAATTACAACCGGAAAGAGAACTATTCGCGGTGATATTCATTTAGTTATCCTTTTGTTGGTTTCTTTCTTCCTACAATTTCTAAAGCACAATATTGAATTATATGGGTGTGTCAATGCATTCTACTATATTATATTCAATATTGATATAAATGTAATCATGGGTAAGTTGTTTTGGCGAATAGCAGTAAGAATCACGCAAACTTGTGTATACAAACATATAGGTTTGCTTGCGTGGAAACATCCTCTCAGCACGCTGCTGTCTGTTGTTTTGTTTCCCTCTCCTGGAGAAGAAGAAGACAGGTCCTACTGTGACCCAGGCTGTTCACAGAGAGCAGCTCTGAATGAGTGTGTGTAGGGGGTTGATGGCACTAGCTTCTTTTAGACGCAGTGGACCACCTTCTAGCTTCTGGAGGTATGACAGTGGACCACCTTCTGGAGGTATGACAGTGGACCACCTTCTGGAGGTATAACAGTGGACCACCTTCTGGAGGTATGATAGTGGACCACCTTCTGGAGGTATAACAGTGGACCACCTTCTGGAGGTAGGACAGTGGACCACCTTCTAGCTTCTGGAGGTATGACAGTTCTAGCTTCTGGAGGTATGACAGTGGACCACCTTCTGGAGGTATGATAGTGGACCACCTTCTGGAGGTATGACAGTGGACCACCTTCTAGCTTCTGGAGGTATGACAGTTCTAGCTTCTGGAGGTATGACAGTGGACCACCTTCTAGCTTCTGGAGATACTGACCACGTTGTAGTATCTGATGACCATTCTCTTCCTGTGAGAGAACACTGACCTCCTCTGCTCCCAATTCATCTGCTTTTACTTTCACTAGGGCTGAAACTAATAATTCGTTTTTGTAGTTGTCAATTTATCAATTGATTAGTTATTCTATTGATTCATCCTTAAGTCTATGAAATGTCATTTATGTCGTTATTCATGATATTTCATAGACTAAAGGATGAATTAATGGAAAAACAAATCAATAGAGTCCTAAGTAACGTCTTGTGTTGGCTTGTTTCATCAGAAAGAAATAGTAAGCCTGTGGTCTTGAGCTCAAACAGAATTCAAGTGCATTTCTGAAGTCATGAGCAGCCGTAGTTTAACTTGATACATGAAGGAAACAATGAATAAATTATCCATTTTCTTTTGATCGCCAAATCCTTTTTTGCATTACCTCTTACCAGACCTTCTTGGTTTCACCATGGTGCCTGCGTGCTCTGCCTCCACATTACAGCGTCTCACCCTCTCACTCTCTCACCCTCTCACTGCTCCTTCTCCCATGCTTTGTATCTGTTTTCACCTCTCCCCTCCCACTTTCTCTTCTTGTCTTCCTTCTCGCTGAACGTCGGCTGGATTAGCCTTCTCTACATCCACACAGGTCACTGTGTGAGCCCTTTTTGTGTGTGTGTGTGTGTGTGTGTGTGTGTGTGTGTGTGTGTGTGTGTGTGTGTGTGTGTGTGTGTGTGTGTGTGTGTGTGTGTGTGTGTGTGTGTGTGTGTGTGTGTGTGTGTGTGTGTGTGTGTGTGTGATGATGGAGCAGCTGCGGACCAGAAGACCTCGCTGGCCGAGTGACGGCCGGTGCTCCCTGCTGTGCCAGGGGGTTAGGGGACCCCCGTGTGTGTTATGACGGAGATGGGGGTGGGGGGGCTCCCTGCTGTGCCAGGGGGTTAGGGGGACCCCCGTGTGTGTTATGACGGAGATGGGGGTGGGGGGGGCTCCCTGCTGTGCCAGGGGGTTAGGGGACCCCCGTGTGTGTTATGACGGAGATGGGGGTGGGGGGGCTCCCTGCTGTGCCAGGGGGTTAGGGGACCCCCGTGTGTGTTATGACGGAGATGGGGGTGGGGGGGCTCCCTGCTGTGCCAGGGGGTTAGGGGACCCCCGTGTGTGTTATGACGGAGATGAGACGGGGGGGGGGGGGGCTCCATGCTGTGCCAGGGACTAGTCTTGTGATCCAGATTTGATGCTCAATGACTCACTGAGAGAACCAAGAGCAACCAGGGACGGGGGGGAACCCAACCAAACAAGGAGCCGGCCCCGGTCTCTGGTGACTCTTCACGGGCTCAATCGCCCCACTGTCTGATCCCGGCCTGCCCTTGTGCTGGGGGGGGCTGATGATCTGGGCGTGTATGTGTGTTTGTTTACATGCTGCCTGTTTGTGTTTATGTGTCTAAAGCACGCCGCCGAGACGGACGCATGATGATGATGATGATGATGATGATGATGATGATGATGTGCGTGCTTTGCGTCATTAAAACGGAACAATTGTAGTTCCTTTTTTAATGGGCCGCGCGAAGCGAAGACTGCGCTGGGTGGGCTGTGGGGTCCGCGGGTGTACCGGGCTTTCTAAGGGTCATCGTACTCTGTGACCGCCTGCCCTTGCAGCGAGCAGTGGTGGAGATGCGGTGTGCGCCATTGTTTAGTCTTAGAGAGGGAGAGGGAGAGGGAGAGAGAGAGAGAGAGAGAGAGGGAGAGAGGGAGAACTCATGAGTGTGGGTTCACAATAGGCTCTTTGGAGAGGTTTCATAGCCACTGAACTGCTCCATTCAGACCGGGCCGGCCAGGCTTTGCTTCAGCAGAGCTCAGCATTCATCCCCCCCCCCCCCCCCCCCCCCCCCCCCCCCCCACACACACATACACACTCCTCTCTTTTGCTCTCACTCTGCCTCCCTCTCTCTCTTGCTTTCATTGTTTGTACATATCTCTGGCTGACTGTTTGTACATACCTCTCTCCCTCTCCCTCTGTTGTGTTTTGCGTTACTAGCCACAGACAGGGTGTCCTCCTTGACCTTAATAGATTGGGACGTCCACCCGTCTGTTCAGCCTCTCTCACTCGCAGCCACCCCCCAGGCCAGAGGGACTGGGGGCCCTGTGCACAGAGTTGACTAAGAATAGTCACATGGTCGGGAATTCTAATGTTCCATCTCTTCTTCTGCAGCATTCCACAGTAGGAGGCATGGATATGCCACATGCCTCTATGAAAGCCCTGCGCCCTGACCACACACACACACACACACACACACACACACACACACACACACACACACACACACACACACACACACACACACACACACACACACACACACACACACACACACACACACACACGGAGAGGCTGGATTGAGTTGAGGACAGTAGTACTTCCCGCCAGCCAGCGTGTCTCCTTGAAGCCGCTTGGCTCAAGGAGACACGGTGAGCACACTTATCTGCCACTGCACAAGATAACAAGGCCCACATCCAGTGTACCAAACAAAACGTGAGTCTGCTGCCCCTAGTGGTCGACTCGGTTAGTTGGCTAATGTGCTTGTGGTCTGCGTTTCAGAGGTGATGTGGAGGAGGCTACGGTTCGAGGTTTTAATTAGTAGTTCACAGAATGATGTGGTCAGAAGACTGCAAATAGTCTGTCTCAGTCACACGCTCACACACGTGCAGGTGTACGCAGGCACATACCTATGCAGATACAAATGATACACGTGGGGCATATTACACACTCACATGCATGCAACACACACACACAGCCTTGCGTTGTACTGGGTGAGTGGTCCGTCGCGAGGCCACACAGTCCCTCAACGTCAAGAGGCAGCGGTGAGAGTGAAGTGGACTTGATTCAAGATGTCAGCTTGCCACCGCATGCACCAGCAGACCAACAAAGAGGACCCATGCTGGCTGGCGTGTGCCAAGACAAACGTGTGCTCTGAGCCAAACGAAAAAAAAACATCCACGGTGGTTAGGAGACAAAGGAGCAAGCGACCGTGTGGTCATGCTGCCATTCGAGAGACCGCTCTTGTTATTTTCTATGGCGGATGTGTAATGTGGCTGTAGCCCTGTTCTACGTATGTGTGTGTGCGTGTCTGACAATCTGTGTGTGTGTGTGTGTGTATGTTTGAAAATATGTTTGTGTGTGTGCGTGCTTGCATGTGTGAGTTGGTGGTTAAGAGATGGAGGCGCTGGTGGTAAAACTCAGAAAAAGTGTGTGTGTGTGTGTGTGTGGAGCAGTACAAGGCGAGGACGGGTGGAGGTAGTCAGTCGTCATGGTGAAGCATGAGGTAGAGTCTTCAGGTACTGAGGTAGAGTCTTCAGGTACTGAGGTAGAGTCTTCAGGTACTGAGGTAGAGTCTTCAGGTACTGAGGTAGAGTCTTCAGGTACTGAGGTAGAGTCTTCAGGTACTGAGGTAGAGTCTTCAGGTACTGAGGTAGAGTCTTCAGGTACTGAGGTAGAGTCTTCAGGTACTGAGGTAGAGTCTTCAGGTACTGAGGTAGAGTCTTCAGGTACTGAGGTAGAGTCTTCAGGTACTGAGGTAGAGTCTTCAGGTACTGAGGTAGAGTCTTCAGGTACTGAGGTAGAGTCTTCAGGTACTGAGGTAGAGTCTTCAGGTACTGAGGTAGAGTCTTCAGGTACTGAGGTAGAGTCTTCAGGTACTGAGGTAGAGTCTTCAGGTACTGAGGTAGAGTCTTCAGGTACTGAGGTAGAGTCTTCAGGTACTGAGGTAGAGTCTTCAGGTACTGAGGTAGAGTCTTCAGGTACTGAGGTAGAGTCTTCAGGTACTGAGGTAGAGTCTTCAGTTACTGAGGTAGAGTCTTCAGTTACTGAGGTAGAGTCTTCAGGTACTGAGGTAGAGTCTTCAGGTACTGAGGTAGAGTCTTCAGGTACTGAGGTAGAGTCTTCAGGTACTGAGGTAGAGTCTTCAGGTACAGAGGTAGAGTCTTCAGGTACTGAGGTAGAGTCTTCAGGTACTGAGGTAGAGTCTTCAGGTACTGAGGTAGAGTCTTCAGGTACTGAGGTAGAGTCTTCAGGTACTGAGGTAGAGTCTTCAGGTACTGAGGTAGGCCTCAGTCCTTCAGCGGCGCCCCGGGGAGCCCCAGAGGCCCGGCAGCTCGCTCGCCACGCGGAGGTCACGCAGAGGTCACAGGCAGCCTGTGTAGGTGGTCAGAACCCAGAAGCCAGCATGACTGGTGGTTAATAGCAAAGCAGGCGTTGTCAGCCGTTGTCTATGGGTAAAGGTTATCGCTAGCTGCTGAGTTGTCTTGGTGCTCTTTACCGTCGGCCTGTTGGAATAAAATAAATATGGCAGCTTCCAGAAGGGTGCGAGGGGTGTGTGTGGGGGGGGGGGGGGGGGAATAGAGGTTTGAACCCCGACTGGAAGCCAGCGAATGGGAGCCATCAGGGACCGCAGAGCAGAGGGAGAGGCCGTGGTGGAAGGCCTGAAGGGCCCAGACACATTGGAAGAGCAGCAGAGGGAGAGGTGTTCCACACGGGGGTTTGGCTCGGCCCTGGAGAAGTCAGTCCCCTGTCCCACGGAGGGGATGGCTCTAGACCAGAGTAGACAGACAGAAGAGGAGGACAGCGCAGAAACCACCGGGAACGGATCAGGGGCCCACTGCAGCGCTCACTGAGAAGGGTGTTGCCACAACACGAGCCTTGCACCAACACTTTGTACCGGAGTTAGTGGTCTGGTTAGGGTTGTTTAAAGGATTAGTGTTGATGTCGTGCAACAAGAGCTTTCTTTCAGCAGGGGAAAGCGTGCAGGTCTCTGCCAGTTCTGAAGGATGCAAGCTGCATGCAGTGTTACAAGTCTAAACCCTCTCTATTGTGACAGGCACACATTGGTCTTCTCTGTCCTGCACAAGTATCATAAAGAGAGGATTACTGATGTTAGGGCGAGGTATGTATTTAGCTCTGTGTGACAGAGTTATTAAGCAGGCCTAGTCACTACTGTTGGTGAAGACTTGGACTTGTTGGATATAATACTACCAGTATATTTAAATGTCATGTTCATGATACATATTGAATCATAGACATTAGACTATAATTATAATATGCAACAGTTTTAATTCTCTGCTGTTTTAAACCTCATGATTGTAAGCTTTGACAGTCGTTCAGTGTCTTTCTGCTATGAGGTAGGGGTACATGTCTGCTATAGAGGAGGTAGGGGTACATGTCTGCTATGAGGTAGGGTACATGTCTGCTATAGAGGAGGTAGGGGTACATGTCTGCTATGAGGTAGGGTACATGTCTGCTATAGAGGAGGTAGGGGTACATGTCTGCTATAGAGGAGGTAGGGGTACATGTCTGCTATAGAGGAGGTAGGGGTACATGTCTGCTATAGAGGAGGTAGGGGTACATGTCTGCTATAGAGGAGGTAGGGGTACATGTCTGCTATAGAGGTAGGGGTACATGTCTGCTATAGAGGAGGTAGGGGTACATGTCTGCTATAGAGGTAGGGGTACATGTCTGCTATAGAGGAGGTAGGGGTACATGTCTGCTATAGAGGAGGTAGGGGTACATGTCTGCTATAGAGGTAGGGGTACATGTCTGCTATAGAGGAGGTAGGGGTACATGTCTGCTATAGAGGAGGTAGGGGTACATGTCTGCTATGAGGTAGGGGTACATGTCTGCTATAGAGGTGTACATGTCTCCAAGATGGAAGGAGCCATTGGGCAATCCCCCATCATGTGATCCTAAACGTATAAATATAAAAATATGAGTCACTGAGCTACTTCCAATTTAGTCCCAACCAGTGGGCGAAACATAAGTCATACTTATAATTATAACAGATTGGTCAGTGTTTTTCATAACAGGGCTTTCTCTTTTATGGGTATGTCAGTTGAGAGGTTAAAGTAAGGCTGGGGACGGGGCCAAAGACATAGTATAAAAACTAATAACTCCCCATTTCCCTCCACGAAACCTCCACCCCTCTTCCACTGCCGGCTCCTCGTCTCCTCTAGTACTTGAGCTCTGGGTTAGAAACCTTTTAATAGCTTCCTGCTCTGAACAAACAGGGGAAACCTGTATGCTCAAAACACTGGTCATAGAACTCAAAACACTGGTCATAGAGCTCAAAACACTGGTCCTAGAGCTCAAAACACTGGTCCTAGAGCTCAAAACCCTGATCATAGAGCTCAAAACACAGCCTAGAGCTCAAAACACTGGTCCTAGAGCTCAAAACACTGATCATAGAGCTCAAAACACTGGTCATAGAGCTCAAAACACTGGACCTAGAGCTCAAAACACTGGGCCTAGAGCTCAAAACACTGGGCCTAGAGCTCAAAACACTGGGCCTAGAGCTCAAAACACTGGTCATAGAGCTCAAAACACTGGTCCTAGAGCTCAAAACCCTGATCATAGAGCTCAAAACACGGCCTAGAGCTCAAAACACTGGTCCTAGAGCTCAAAACACTGATCATAGAGCTCAAAACACTGGTCATAGAGCTCAAAACACTGGACCTAGAGCTCAAAACACTGGGCCTAGAGCTCAAAACACTGGGCCTAGAGCTCAAAACACTGGGCCTAGAGCTCAAAACACTGGTCATAGAGCTCAAAACACTGATCATAAAGCTCAAAACACTGGGCCTAGAGCTAGAGCTCAAAACACTGGGCCTAGAGCTCAAAACACTGGGCCTAGAGCTCAAAACACTGATCATAGAGCTCAAAACACTGATAATAGAGATCCTCTTGCAGGACATTCATCAGAGCTGTAGGCAAACAAACAAGGCGACACACACAACCACGCCCGCCTGCGCGCACGTGAGTCAGTACAGTGAGTTGTGTCAGCGGTCCCAGCATCCACGTTGGTTGTTGATGTTTACATGCACTTCACATCCAAGGCACTAGATGGCGTTGGTAGTGTTGGTGTGACTCTCAGCTCAGCCTCTCCGTCCGAGCACAGATAGAAGCAGAACCCTGATGTGCTTATTAGCTCCCCGCTATCTGCTTTATCTGGAGGAGAGTCTAGAAGATGTACCGTCTTAGAGAGCGATAGAGTTGCTGACTTTAAAAACATCACTTCATTAGGGAAGTTAAAGTGTGTGCGCCGCCTTCGTGCATATTACTGGGTCTTATTTCCTGTGTGTGTGTGTGTGTGTGTGTGTGTGTGTGTGTGTGTGTCTGTGTGTGTGTGTGTGTGGGGGGGGGGGGGGGCAGGGTTGTGTTTCATAAAAGTGGTGCATGGAGAGGAGGAGGATGTGCTTTTGCAGCGTGAGGTTTTAATTAGAAACACATCACAGCGGAGACATGGTACACACACACACACACACACACACACAGACCACACACACCCAAACAGGACACACACACACACACACACACTCGCATGCAGAAAGATGCGCCCTTCAAAAGGGTTAGAAAAAAAAAGAGTCCAAAGACTCTTGCATGCATTCAAAGCGTTTCAACGCAGTCTGTGATGCAAACTTGCACTCAGACGCCCTCCGTGGAACCAACAACGCACACACACCAGCGTCTGGGCACAGCACTCACTGCTAATACACACCAACAGCCTGAGCATCTAACACATGGGCTGTCTCCGCCAGGGGGGGGGGAGTAGGAGAGAGAGAGAGAGAGAGAGAGAGAGAGAGAGAGAGAGAGAGAGAGAGAGAGAGAGAGAGAGAGAGAGAGAGAGAGAGAGAGAGAGAGAGAGAGAGAGAGAGAGAGAGAGAGAGAGAGAGAGAGAGAGAGAGAGAGAGAGAGAGAGAGAGAGAGAGAGAGAGAGAGAGAGAGAGAGAGAGACCCAGAGTCTTGGCTGCGTGCCGGGGTTCCGAGCCACGGCTTTGCAGAGAGCCCCCCCCCCCCCCGCCGCTGGGGAGTGACAGCACGTCCTTCCTGTTGTGGTTGTCATGGGAACAGGGGAGCGTTCTCCCGCGTCGGCTCAGGAGAGAGAGAGACCTACTGTAGCTGGTCACGTCACCACACTCAAAGTAGTCCGACACACACACACACATAAATATACACTCACAGTCCTCGCTATACTTGAGGGCAATGAAGACAAAAATGAACAAAAAGTAAACTCCAACCATTGCTAACAAGTTGATGGGTGTAATGGTATGCGTCGTTGTTAGGCGTTGTGCTTCCCCTAGCGTGGCTGGGAGATGGGGGCTGTGTTGCCATGTCTGGGAGTTGGACACACGGTCTCACAGCGCAGCTGGGAAGCATTAGCTCCACAGCGATAGAGGCCCAGCGGCTGCCCCATGGGACCCCGTGATGTCATCCTGTACGCAGTTCACCCGGCCACTCACAAAACCCGGTCACGTACTGCACGCACACGCACACACGCACACACGCGCAGTCCAGTACGCACACACACAGCGTGGCTGATGCGCTGCAGCTGAGAGATCTCACATTTGTCGTGTGGGTTTAACGCTAGTGTTGAAACGTTGGAGTTGAACGTAGAGCGAGTGACTCGGGGAAAGACGAGAGCGAGCGAGGGAACAGGATGTAGACACCAAACGTGTGAGCGAGACATTGGGTGTCAGGGTGAAGCGGGCTGGAGAGGCTGCTGCGTTTGTGTCTGGGGGTGCGCTGACATTGTCCATGTTGCGTTTTGCTCCCCAGCGCCATTGTGTGACTAATCCATGGCCTCCAAACCGAGACGGGCTGAGGGAAGTCAGTCTGGAAGCTGTTTGGTTTCAGACCGCGTCCTCCGAGGCTGTGGTGCATCGCTGCTCCCTGGATCTCTTTGATGGGAAGCCAGCTTTGTCTCTAATTCAACTACTGCCACATTATTCCTACGCCAGGGGTGCATTCCAATTCCTCTCTTTCTCCTCTCGTTGTAATGTTTTATATCTCTCCTCTTTCTCTAATCCTCGTTCTTTCTACGCGTGAGAAGGAGGGGAATACGAGAGGCTCTGCCAATAATGAATGGAACACGCACACGCACACATACGCACATATGCATGCACGCACACACATGTACACACACACACACAGATACTCACACACACACTAACACACGTGCACACACGCACGCACGCACGCACGCACACACACACTAACATACACACACATACACATACGCACACATGTGTGCACACACATGCATGCACACACACACACACACAAACATACACATACGCACACATGTGTGCACACACATGCATGCACACACACACACACACACAAACACACACACACACACACAAACACACACAAACACACACAAACACACGCACAGTTGAATTGCTATTTTAATATTCTTTGACGGTGGAACATTTCTCCATCTCAATATCATATTTGTGTGATCCCTACACGTGCTTTGAGTAAATCATTAGCCCACAAATACAAAAATCATACCATTATTATATATTTCATACAGGCATTGGTTTTGTAGCTCTTACACATTTGATAACATATCTATAAGCCATTTAGTAACATAGACTAAGGTCATTCACATTATGACATCGATGTGTTACGCAGCCCTGCTCATAGCTCAACGTTGTGAAGACACACACACACACACACACACACACACACACACACACACACACACACACACACACACACACACACACACACACACACACACACACACACACACACCCTCCACACACACACCCTCCACACACACACACACACACACACACACACACACAAAGCTTGCCTCTGTTGTTACAGTGTGTATTACTACCGTGTCCATTAGCTGCTGTTGCCTTTTGTGTGTGTTAGCGACTGCGGGGGGGGGGGGGGGGGGGGTGTTTGTGTGTGTGTGTGAGAAGTGTGGGTGTGTGTGTGTGTGTGTGTGTGTGTGTGTGTGTGTGTGTGTGTGGTGTGTGTGGGTGAGAAGTGTGTGTGTGTGTGTGTGTGTGTGTGTGTTTGCGTGCTTTTGTTTACGTGAGGTGGGCGGCTGTAAAGCTTTCTAAGAGCTACAACGATGAAAGAGCACGTGGGCGGTGGGCGGGATTCTCCTGTCGCCCGTACGCTCACCACCCCAATCATGCGCTAAATACATCGCCATGGCTACCTCTCCACTTCCGGACCGGGCTCCAGAATCCTCCATCTTGAGTGGTCCAGATGGACACGCGTTAGAAAACCCATACTCTGGTTTACGGACAAGGCGAACGCCGCTGGCAACAGTCCAGGTGAAGCCGCTGATTTCTGTTTGATTAGCCGTGCGAGTTGCGTACAGAACAGAGTTTGCTCGTTTATGGCGGCAGCAGCAGCGTGGCCATAAACGATTCCAGGTGCGGAGTCTGTTAGGGCTAGTTTGTTTTCCATGCCCCCTCCTTCTTCAACATGTCCTCCAGAGCCGTTATGGAACCTTTTTAAAACTTTGGCACAATACCGGAGAGAAAATTATGGCATGCCTTTTTGTTTTGGTGGTGAGGAGCACGGCCCTCCCCCTGTCCAATCACAGCTGGGCGGAGCACCGTCAGCCCTTAGGCCCTCCCTCTGTCCAATCACAGCTGGGCGGAGCACCGTCAGCCCCTAGCCCCTCCCCCTGTCCAATCACAGCTGGGCGGAGCACCGTCAGCCCCTAGCCCCTCCCCCTGTCCAATCACAGCTGGGCGGAGCACCGTCAGCCCTTAGGCCCTCCCCCTGTCCAATCACAGCTGGGCGGAGCACCGTCAGCCCTTAGGCCCTCCCCCTGTCCAATCACAGCTGGGCGGAGCACCGTCAGTCCTTAGGCCCTCCCCCTGTCCAATCACAGCTGGGCGGAGCACCGTCAGCCCCTAGCCCCTCCCCCTGTCCAATCACAGCTGGGCGGAGCACCGTCAGCCCTTAGGCCCTCCCCCTGTCCAATCACAGCTGGGCGGAGCACCGTCAGCTCTTAGCCCCTCCCCCTGTCCAATCACAGCTGGGTGGAGCACTGTCAGCCCTTAGCCCCTCCCCCTGTCCAATCACAGCTGGGTGGAGCACTGTCAGCCCTTAGCCCCTCCCCCTGTCCAATCACGACTGTACGCATTTCATTTGTACCTATTCTGTCAGGAAACCTTATATATACTGTAATTAATAGTTAAATATAATTAAAATATTCATTCATATCTACAAAAATATAATATAAATATAGTAAATCATTTTTGTGTGTGGGAGGGGTGGGTGTCTGCGTGTGTGGAGGGAGTTTGACATGCCAACTCCACTTCCTACTTATCCCTCCCAACACTCAACATGCAGCCACACATGAGGTAAGGGCCATTTTTAGCTTCTCATCTTAGGTCCATTTTTTTCTTGCAGTGCCTCCCCCTCCTCCCCCCTCTTCCCCCCTCCTCCCCCACCCCCTTCCTGCAGCTCCCCAGAGTAACTGCTGCCAACCGTCCTGCTGGAACATTAAACTGAATTTACTGTTGAAATGTGTGTGTGTGTGTGTGTGTGTGTGTGTGTGTGTGTGCGGTGTGGTCTCAAACTGTCAAAGGCGAATGCAAATGAGAGAGAAGAGAGAGAGAGAGGAGAAGAGGAGAGAGAGATGAGAGGAGAGAGAGAGAGAGAGAGGAGAGGAGAGAAGGGGGGGGGGGGGGGGGGGGGGGGGGGGGGGGGGGGGGGGGGGGGGGGAGCGGCAGCAGCAGTGGAGGGACTGGAGGCTACAGGCAGACTGGAGCAGGCAGGACAGCGCAGCAGATCTCTGCAGCGTCACAGACAGCAGTGTGAGGCTTAGCGTCCCTGAGTAGCGACGGCTAGGTGAAGTGTGGGGGTGAGGCAGCGCAGGGGGCATTTACCTGTAGAGCAGCGAGCTCCAGAGCTATGGTGCCGGTGTGTCTCTGGAGCCCGGCCGAGCCCATCCCCAGAGGCAGGACCAGGGGCTGATGTGGACGCGCGATCACAGGATGAGGCTTGGTGGTTGGACAGAGACCGGGTCTGTGTTTTTCTTCTGAGCTGGAGTAGCAGCCCATACAGCTGAGAGGCTGAGAGGCTGAGAGGGTGGTGGTGGTGGTGGTGGTGGCAGAGGGGAGCAGGGTGGTTCATGCATATTGAGTGGGTCTAGGCTGCGCTGGGAGATTGGTGCCGCAGTGAAAAGGTGTGCTTTGGCCAGGCGAGGGACTATGGGCTGCTCTGCCAGCGTGGTCCTGCTTCTTCGCTCGGTGGGCGGGGCCGACTGCGGCCACATCTGCACACGTCAGGACCGGCTGTCATTGGACGCCGCCACACCTGTCCTGGAAGGCTACATCAATACCGACGCGCCTCTTACTATCATCGTCATGGTAACCAGCGCTCGCGCACCCTACTCGTCTCCCTAGCGCTCTACTACAAGGGCTGAGGGTGTGTGTGTGTGTGTGTGTGTGTGTGTGTGTGTGTGTGTGTGTGTGTGTGTGTGTGTGTGTGTGTGTGTGTGTGTGTGTGTGTGTGTGTGTGTGTGAAAATGCATGCATGCATGTATGTGCTTGTCTGTCTGTGTGTGTGTGTGTGTGTGTGTGTGCGTGCGAGTGTGCGTGCGCGCGGCAGGATCATTTGTGTGTTCAGCTGCAGTGCAGAACATTATCTCGGCTTGAGGATTGTCTGGCTTGACACTGATATTTCCTCGGTGTGCTTCGTTCTCCTCCTATCTGCTCCCGGTGTGTCCGCCTCGTGTTATCCCTCCCACTCCATCTTCCCCGTCCCTCGTTCTGCTGCTCTGGCTCTTTCAGCCCATGGTGATGTATCACCAGGACAGGGGGACGGCCGGCGCGATTCCCCTCAGAGCTGAGTGGGTGCCGGGGTGGGGGTGGGGGTGGGAATGGGGGAAGGGCGCGGGTCAGACCCAGGGAATCTTGTTTCTGTGGGAAAAAATCTGCTCTCCTTGCATGTGGATCCTCTTATGGCGCGGTGAGAAAATGACTGAAATAGCCATTTAAGCAAAACAATGAGTGGATGAAATAGACTGTTATTTTGTGTCTTTACAGCTGGCTGGTATCTTTTACTAGTGTTGGAAATAAAATAAAAAAATTCCACTGGAATTTTTTATCCCAGTGGGAAAAAGCCTTCTAAGTGTGATTGTGACTTTATTCAATTTTTCTTGTTTTTTGGCCTCCTCTCTGTTTTGTTTCCTTTCTACTTTCTTGTTTCTTTGCGTTCCTCCGTTGCGCCTGCGTCCACCGTGTCTCCGTTTGCTCAGGCTAGGACGACGCAAAGTGTCGACTGTTTGTCATTTTCAAACGGTTCCCCATCACAATCCCACTACTCTGTGGGAGTGGGCTGATAGTGCGTGAAGGCCAGGCCATGCATCAAATGGAAGCACGTTAAAATGAGCAGCTTGTCGACATGTAGTCAGACATGTTTCTTCTAATAGGAGCGCCTCATTGTTGGAGATATCCGCTGTCAGCTAATTCGATTTGTCAGGTGTAGAGTTTCATGTTAGAATCCAATTCGCAAAGTTGGAAATCGTATTGAAAGCTTTGTTGACCATCACAAGTGTAGTATAATAAACACTAGCAGCCACCCAAAGGCGTTCATCCAACAGACGGCGTGGCGGGTGAACCCACCACGGTAGCTGAGAGCCTGGCTCCCTCTTTGAGAGGGAAGTCAGCATGTCGGGGAGCCACAGGAGGGAGTCTGCCGTAGCCGTAGCCGCAGGGCTAACCACACCCTCCGCTGAGCTAACCACACCCTCCGCTGAGCTAACCACACCCTCCGCTGAGCTAACCACACCCTCCGCTGAGCTAACCACACCCTCCGCTGAGCTAACCACACCCTCCGCTGAGCTTCCCCTCCAACTCATCTGCTGTCTTCGCTCGTAGGGTATCCGGGTGCCAGCCCGGGTGCTTGTCGCCTGTGCCTTGACACCGGGTTTGGGCCGGAGCACCGGAACGCGTCTGA
The DNA here is from genome assembly GCA_026745465.1 of Lota lota. Lineage (NCBI taxonomy): Eukaryota > Metazoa > Chordata > Actinopteri > Gadiformes > Lotidae > Lota > Lota lota. The sequence continues at coordinate 2,494,199 of JACYXH010000228.1, forward strand.
GTGAAGGACCAAACGCCATTTTGGAATCTCACTGGACGTAAATCACGAGGCTGTTTATGCAATGAATCGCGTCGTGCCATTTACATAGTTGTGGTTTAAGAACAATGGGACTGTAATACCTTGTAAATGATGGCCAGACAACAATGTAAAGACTCCCCAGAGTTCAAACCCTCCTATTATATGCGTGCACTAAATTATACTGGGATAGCTACACCACCACACCGCTATTAGGTATGTCTATTGCTGTGATTCATAATTCGCTGAATAATCCCATATTTATGTTTACACTTCCTAGCTCAGTCCACAGAGCAGTCTTCATAGTTGTACGTCTGGATTCTTTTGTGTGTTTAGAAGTGCAGATGGTTCACCAAAGAGTGCACGTGTCCTTTTTACCTGCTAAACCTGGAAGTTCCCCTTCTGCCCTGGTTACTGTTTTAGCAGAGGAACAACTTCCCCTAAAGCCACGGCTGTGTGGGAACGTGCTGGGGCAGAGGAACCACAGCAGTTGGCTTCTGTCTGGTTCCTTCTCAATGCTGTCTCAGCTGTCTCCGTCTCTCTCACTCTTTCCATCTTCTTTGTCTCTCTGGTCTCTCTCGCTCTCTCTCTTGACTCCCCCCCCCCCCCCCCCCCCCCCGCACACTTTCTCCACATTTTGTGTTCTTTTTCTTTTTCTTTGAGCAGATCTAATAAGCTTTTAACCCCTCACTCTTGAAGAAGACAGACCAGCTGGTGCAGACAAGATGTGTGTGGAGTCTAAACATGGACTAGTCTCTCTCTCTCTCTCTCTCTCTCTCTCTCTCTCTCTCTCTCTCTCTCTCTCTCTCTCTCTCTCTCTCTCTCTCTCTCTCTCTCTCTCTCTCTCTCTCTCTCTCTCTCTCTCTCTCTCTCTCTCTCTCTCCCCCCCAGATACAGAGAGAGAGAACCGTTAAGAGCAGGAAGTCATTCTCAGGTCTTTGAAGCAATAAGGAAGTGATTTGAGGAAAGAAAACAGGAAAGGAATGGAGGCAGCAGTTGTGGAAGGGAGAGAGGGATCGATCTATCAATAGATTAATGGATGGAGTGAACAATGCTTGAATGCAAAGCTAAACAGTTTGTAAACATGTTAAGTTATGTATCACTGGTTGAATCTCTTCTATCTGATCCCTTTTAAGACTTACTCAATTAGGAAACATAGAAGGCTGTGTTGTAGTCTATGTTTCTGCAGGTCGACTGCACTTGAACTTTTAAAGTCTAATGCTGTAAAGTGTAAAGATGGACAGATGGTTTGCTCTACTGCCACTGTTGCAGCACAACATTTTGTGCTGCAAAATTGAATGAGAAGATGTTAAACAATTACAACTGAATACCAGTTGTAAATGTTGTTATAGTATAGGTGTGGTTGCTGTAATATAGTATATTATCAGGTCATTTGATTGGTTTAGTGTGTTTCTGCTGATAAACATCTGCATGTTGTCTTGGTTTGCCTCGCAGGAAGTTAAGCATTGGTGTGCTTCTCTAAACACACACCTATAATACATTTCTATATCAAAATTAAAACATTTAAGGCAGCCAGAGTAACAATCAACAAGGCCTGACGTTTGTTGCTCTCCAGAGTAGGATCAGTTCATGCTGTATGTGTACAAAACCATAGACACGTGTGTGTGTGTGTGTGTGTGTGTGTGTGTGTGTGTGTGATTATCATAGGGAGAATCATAAACCGACGCGAACCGTTGCTTCCTCTCCGATAGATTGTGTGTGTGTGTGTGTGTGTGTGTGTGTGTGTGTGTGTGTGTGTGTGTGTTTGAGCACATTCTTCTATCTACCCATCTGTCTGCCTATATAAGTGTTTGGTGTTTTGTTGGAGGGTGTGTGTGTGTGTGTATGTGTGATTTTCATAAGGAGAATCATAAACCGGTAGAGCAGGTGTAAATCAGAGCGAGAAAGTGAGCCAAAAAATGTGAGCGTTCACCTCGTTGGGGTCAGTAGTACGTTTGCTAACTACTAGACTAGTGAGTGTGAAGTGAGAGCAGTCGTGGAGCAGTTGAAAAAGCACAAACACTGGGGTGTGTTGGATTTGTAGACGCAACACACACATTTTGTACAAGCGAATGTCTGTGACGGTGTGTGATCATGACCTCAAATATCCACTTCCTCCACGCGGTCTAACACAACACTCCCACCCCCGCCGAGCGAGGCTACTTCTGCTTCTGAGAGCACATGTCCTTCACATGTCCCCCGTGTAGCCGGGCGTAGACCTAGCTTCAGCAGTATCGCGTGGACGGCGAGGGACGAGGATATGACTTGGTTTACCCTCCAGTGAGGACAGGACTATCTGTGCTGTTGGGTTTTGGCATGATGAGCCTCAGGAACAGAATCACTTTCAGGAAGAAGTCCAACAAGAGCAGGCGGATTAGAGTGGATTTCAACCACCTGAGTGTAGTATGTATCATTCCTCTCCTCATCTGTTGTAAGAAAATAGATCAAAAATATCAAGTACAAAATTTATTTTATACCTCTTTTATGTCTGAATGATAATGGTAATTCTATGAAATTGCTGTGGTTTTAAACTCCTTCCTGTCCGTTCAGAAGTTTGCAGGATGTGAACACCTTTACACACTAATACTACTTCACCTTTCAGGGTAAACTTGCGAATTAACCAGCGTATGACTCCCTAGGGAGAACAGCACCAGTGAAGGGGGCAGTTTTCGGGTTGTCCTGCCAAATGCACATCTGGGGGCATCAGCTGTGTCGTGCGTTCAGACGGAGGTCGTGTCGGTCCGATCACAGGATCTGCCCTGAGAGCGCGTTCTGTCAGACCAGTCTTCCACCATGTTCACCCTGGCCACCAGGATTCCACAAACCATTTCAGAGTGGTTCAGCGAACCACTCCGAAATGGTGTGCTGGTTCGACTGTGCCTGCTGCAACGGCATTTGTGTGTAAAATGGAATCCCCACTAATTGGTTGGGTGTTGGATTAATTAAGGATGAATCGATAATCAATTGATTTAATCACTTCTCGCCAAGCGTGTACAAGTTCACAAGTGGTCATTTAAGAGTTATAGTCACCATGGGGGTCATGAACATGTCCGATGCTTCACAACTCAGTGTGTTGATGTATGTCTTGAACACGCGGCGCCAGTTCTGTGGAATCCAATGGTTCGGAAACTTGCAGCTCCAGTCGTAAACAGAGGCTGAGCTAATGCGTGTCTTAGCTGTTAGTGGCAGCAACACAGAGTTTCCTACTGGGTCTCGGTGCTTCTGAGAACGATTTTGTTTCTGTGTGCAACTGTAGGGCTGTGGTGGCTTCGTGCCTCAGGCCTGGTTTCATACAAAATCGTTACTTCCTCCCCTTTATTTTATTTTTACCGCAGAAGGTTTCAGCTCTCTGTTTTAATGCTGTGTTGTAAGTTTCTGTTTCTGATCAAGTTTGTCTCCCATAGCTCATAATGATGCATGTGTTGTTATGAATTGTGTTGGCTGACTCGTTTGGTCTCTTCTAATCGTGTTTTAGTGCTGTATTTCAGTTCATCAGCTTGTTTTCACTTCATTTGAAATGTTTCTTTTTACCACGACACATTTCATCCATCTTTAAAGATATATATATAAATTAGAATATACTATATATACTAATAATATACTATAATATTACATATCAACTATTGACTTTCGTTCAAATGTTGTTTTATATTTGCCCGCATGTCTGACAAAATCAGACTCACTAAAATGATTAGCTTCCCCTTTAGATGAGACTTAAGAATCATATTTTGCAGTACTCTGGTCCCACCTCTCTACAGTTTTTGTGATCTCACAACTAAACACAGGAAGTGACATGGTCTGGCCACTTTATCTCGGAATGCAGCGATTATGTGCGAGATAGCAGCTACAGTCCAGAGCATTTTGAGTTGTCTTGAAGTCATTTCTGTCTAACGAACAATGCAGTGGCTGGCTTGGCTACAGTACTAGCACCACCTTCATGGCCCATTCTGATGTTAGAAGATCGCTTCCTTCTGTATCTCTGATGAACCAAACATCTCGTTTCGACACCACACACATAAATAGCTCTTCAGTGATTTCCTGCTAATGCGATATAGCATATGACCTAAAACCACATCGCTAATGGAAAGCCCTTATCTATTAACTCTCTCAATCATACAATGAAAAGCATAAAAATAGTGGTGAAAAATGTACGGTGTGTGAATGTCAGTAAATGCCTTACACGTGTTGTTCTTTACCCTGTGTTTATATGGTGTTAATGTAATGCATCTAAATCCATGGTACCATCCCTATGCAGTCACCAGAACAATATTAAAAGCCTGTGTGTGTGTGCGTGCGTGTGCGTGCGTGCGTGTGTGTGTGTGTGTGTGTGTGTGTGTGTGTGTGTGTGTGCAGCAGGAGAAGCCGAAGCAGATCGATCCCCTGGACTACGAGGCGGTCATCTCTGATCTGCTGGAAGACCTGAAGGAGGACCCTCTCAGGGATCTACTGCTCTTCCCTGACAATGACTTTTCCGTAAGTGTGTGTGTGTGTGTGTGCCTGTGGAAGCAGGACAGAGAGACAGATGCATCAGATTAAACCCAAACATCAACCTGAACAGAGTGAGATATTTAGGGAGACTTCAGTACAATCATTGAACACATGTTTGTTTGTATCAACCACTTCTTTGATCTACAATGAATCCCCCGTGCTGTGCAGAACATGCTGTCACCCACGTGGATACCTCGTTGGTCCTACAATGTGTGTGATGCGTTTCCACTGATCTGTTTGAATATGTGATCCAGTTAAATGACCCGCCGTGGGCGTGTTGGTTGGGGAGACCCATTCACAGACGCCCTTATTAAACAACAACAAACACATGAATAGATGTTCAACCCTTGACCGTCCAGACATGCTTAATAGCTCATCCCGTTAGCTCCTTCGCGCTGTACTTGTTCATTAATGCAGTCGTTGCTCAGCTAATGTCTTCTGCGAGCCACACGTCCAATACACATTAAGGAGTAGTCTAATAGGCTGACGTGGGTGGTGGTGGTGGTGGTGGTGGTGGTGGTGGTGGTGGTGGTGGTGGTGGTGGTGGTGTTGGTGGTGGTGGTGGTGTTCGGCCTCTGTCCCATGTATCCATGCGTGAGTCTTCCAGCCTCTCCTGAGGGGATTCCCCTCAGATCTTCCTTGCTGCTGGCGTTGCAGCTCCTGGTGTAGTTCATGGGTGAATGAGAGCAGAGTATCAGTTAGTGCACAAAACACTGCTTGGCCACCAGCGCTAACCACTGGGATGGTGGATGTGAGAGGGAGAGCGCCGGAGGATTATGTTGTATAAATGACAGGTTAGTAAGCGATGTGGTTGTTACGGTGAGATATTGATTGACTCCGCTGATATGGTCCATCGTGGTCCGGGATACGGGATGTAGATTCACGGTATGTAAGTCAGATTGACCAACAACATTTAGATGAGTAGTTATTTATTTGCTGTTTTTGCATGTGCGCATGCTTATTTAAAAAGGGCTTAAAGTAGTCATTTTCACACCCCTCCAAAGCATATTAGATGCAGAAACGAATCAACGAAATATGAAACATTTTTGTAAGTCATCTAAAATCGTAACCAAGCATGTACAACACGGGAGGCCGTAGTTAAGGACCGTCTGTTCATCCTCACTCATCCTCACCCCTCTCTCTCCATCCCCTGTGTCTCAGGTGTCCACGGTGCCCCAGGAGAGGAGAAGCCTCCGGTCCACGGTCCCTGAAGGAGCAGAGAGCCAGGCGGAGTGTCTGCTGGTCAGACAGGTAACCCCCCCCCCCCCCCCCGCTAAACGCTTCTTCCGGCACAGGACGTGTGCTGGAGGAAATACCAGTTGTGGTTTCAACTGTCAGCTTTTTTGCGGTTACTGTTGGATGGTTTTGGTCTGTTCAAGAAATTTCCCCTCCAGAATTTTGTGTGTGTGTGTGTGTGTGTGTGTGTGTGTGTGTGTGTGTGTGTGTGTGTGTGTGTGTGTGTGTGTGTGTGTGTGTGTGTGTGTGTGTGTGTGTGTGTGTGTGTGTGTGTGTGTGTGTGTGTGTGTGAATGCAGGTGGGTGTGTAGGCTCATTTGTCCTGTCATCTATTTTGGGTCATGTTCATCTTCTACACAAATGACTGTTAGTTTCATGTATGTTTCTTGTTCCCACTCATCTTAATAGCAGAGAGAGTCAGTCAAATGTCTGGAAAGCCTGTGATTATACTTTTGTTGGCTCTCAGCACGTATGCGATTAATAACATGCTTGATAACATGCCTGAACTGTAATTTCTGGCATGCTAACTGGTAAGAATCCATTTTTAATGAATGACCAAGCACAATATTGAATGACACCAACAATAACAGAATTCAACAAGCACTAATTATACAGTCCCTCCATCTGTTAATAAGGATGGAATATGCTCTTGGACCAGTAAATACAAAAACATGTTGCAGTTGTCTAAGCCCATAAGACTATTAACTCTGGTTCTTTCCACCGTCTGAATCATGCTGGAGTGAATTTGTGTGGAATCAGCCGAGATTGTTCTCTTCATGTTGACTACTGACCACATGTCCTCCCCTTTCTCCCCCCCTCCCCCCCCCCCCCCCCCCTCCTCCTCCCAGGCCTGCAAGTACTACAACTCTGAGCTCAATGTAGTCCAGTTTAAGTACGACGACTACGCTGGCGACTACCGCCTCCTACCAAGGTAAACATCACACAAATGTCCCTTTGACCCACAAACGGACTCTGGGAGGGTGAAAACACAACGAGGGCAAAGGGTTGAGTCATGGCTCAGTGCTGTTGCTACTGCGGTCTGCATAGGAAGGGAATTGAGCTGCAGCAGATGAGAAACGGAGTCCCCTGTTTTGTTAGAAGATCAGATCAGTCCGCCATTCACGCCAGTCATTCTCCTATCCGTCTGCCAGTCAGGTTTGTCAATGAGTCAGGCCGTTATGTTCTGCAATCCTCTCTGTCATTATGATTCCTCAGCGTAAGTCGAGTGTTGAGTGGTTGAAACGCTGACACACACCCTCAACATGGGACCTGAGGCGGCCATTAAGCAAAAAAAAAACTTGGCCCCTCTCTCATTTCTCCCAGGGGTTGTCATAGCAACGTTGTCCGGGTCAGGTCAGAGCTGTAATCACACCATATACTTGGGGTGTGTTGTTTTTTTACATGCTCGTCAAGACATTGAAATGATTTGAAATGATACTTTGGAGACGAACGATTAGGATTCGGCGTGAACAACCAAAAGATCATTTAAAGGGAGCGATGGCAGACGTACCGTCGCCGGTGGTTCTGAAGCCACGCTCGTCTTTGATTCCAAACATCTACCCTGAAAGATGAAAGAGGATCTCAGGCTAGAGATCCCGAGCCAGAAAGGAAGAAGAACACGACGTGATGACGTTGTGTTGTTCTCCCTTTCAGCCGTCCCTAGCGCTGGATGCTTAACTGGGATAGGTACGTAACCATAGCCATCCCTAGCGCTGGATGCTTAACTGGGATAGGTACGTAACCATAGCCATCCCTAGCGCTGGATGCTTAACTGGGATAGGTATGTAACCATAGCAACCCCTAGCGCTGGATGCTTAACTGGGATAGGTACGTAACCATAGCGATCCCTAGCGCTGGATGCTTAACTGGGATAGGTACGTAACCATAGCGATCCCTAGCGCTGGATGCTTAACTGCGTTCTCAGGCTTGCGGTCTGCAACTCAGAGCCCACACACAAAGGGTCCAGCCAGCCCACAGCTCCCCACACACACACACCGAGACGGCCGCTCAGTGAAACCAGTGGTAGTGGTGGCCTTTTAATGAGCCACCGCAACCTATTGTTGGCAGTAGACAGAGAGACTTACGCACGCACGCGCACACACACGCACACTCACACACACTCACACACACACACGCACACTCACACACACTCACACACACACACGCACACTCACACACACTCACTCACACACGCACACGCGCACTCACACACACGCGCACACACACGCACACTCACACACACTCACACACACACACGCACACTCACACACACTCACACACACACGCACACACACACACGCACACTCACACACACTCACACACACACACGCACACTCACACACACACACGCACACTCACACACACTCACACACACACACGCACACTCACACACACTCACGCACACGCGCACTCACACACACGCACACACACTCACACAGACAAACACACACACACACATTCTCATCGGTTGGCATGTAGAGCATTCATGTAATCAGTCCTATTGTCGAAAAAGTATCACACTCAATATCATTAGCTGCACTATCCTCTACTGGAACCTCTTTCAT
>JACYXH010000228.1:2507500-2527500 GCA_026745465.1 Lota lota
GAACATCTAAAGTTTATCACACGCAATGACATGCACCACTGTGACTGACAGGTCCCTCTGTGACTGACAGGTCCCTCTGTGACTGACAGGTCCCTCTGTGACTGACAGGTCCCTCTGTGACTGACAGGTCCCTCTGTGACTGACATGTCCTCTGTGACTGACAGGTCCCTCTGTGACTGACAGGTCCCTCTGTGACTGACATGTCCCTCTGTGACTGACAGGTCCTCTGTGACTGACAAGTCCCTCTGTGACTGACAGGTCCCTCTGTGACTGACAGGTCCCTCTGTGACTGACATGTCCCTCTGTGACTGACAGGTCCCTCTGTGACCGACATGTCCCTCTGTGACCGACAGGTCCCTCTGTGACTGACAGGTCCCTCTGTGACTGACAGGTCCCTCTGTGACTGACAGGTCCCTCTGTGACTGACAGGTCCCAGTGGGACTGACAGGTCCCTGTGTGACTGACAGATCCCAGTGGGACTGACAGGTCCCTGTGTGACTGACAGGTCCCTGTGTGACTGACAGGTCCCTGTGTGACTGACAGGTCCCTCTGTGACTGACATGTCCCTCTGTGACTGACAGGTCCCTCTGTGACTGACATGTCCCTCTGTGACTGACATGTCCCTGTGTGACTGACAGGTCCCTGTGTGACTGACAGGTCCCTGTGTGACCGACAGTTCTTACTGTGACTGGCATGTCCCTCTGTGACTGACAGGTCCCAGTGGGACTGACAGGTCCCTGTGTGACTGACAGGTCCCTGTGTGACTGACAGATCCCAGTGGGACTGACAGGTCCCTGTGTGACTGACAGGTCCCTGTGTGACTGACAGGTCCCTGTGTGACTGACAGGTCCCTGTGTGACTGACAGGTCCCTGTGTGACTGACAGGTCCCTGTGTGACTGACAGGTCCCTGTGTGACTGACAGTTCTTACTGTGACTGGCATGTCCCTCTGTGACTGACAGGTCCCAGTGGGACTGACAGGTCCCTGTGGGACTGACAGGTCCCTGTGTGACTGACAGATCCCAGTGGGACTGACAGGTCCCTGTGTGACTGACAGGTCCCTGTGTGACTGACAGGTCCCTGTGTGACTGACAGGTCCCTGTGTGACTGACAGGTCCCTGTGTGACTGACAGGTCCCTGTGTGACTGACAGGTCCCTGTGTGACTGACAGGTCCCTGTGTGACTGACAGGTCCCTGTGTGACTGACAGGTCCCTGTGTGACTGACATGTCCCTCTGAGCAGATCGAGCCCTTCTTCGTGACGCTGGCTCTGCTGGACATGCGCGAGGGCCGCAAGATGTCCGCCGACTTCCACGTGGACCTCAACCACGAGGCGGTGAGGCAGATGCTGGGGCCGGGGGCCGGCGGTAGCTGTAGCAACGGCACCGGGAGCCCCGCGGCCCCCCCGCGGGGCCAGGAGACCGACCCCCCTGCTGAGAGCAGGCCCGGGGACTGTGAGATCAGCCTGGACCTGGAGCAGTGGCTGTGCTTCCCCAAACAGGTGCCCCCATCACTCAGAGCCGTTGTTGTGGAGCTTCTGGAAGACCCACTTGTTGGGAAAGTTAATCAGACACTGCGTGATATCCCGTTCACTGTTTCTGCACCCAGTCTAAATATGTTGTGCGTTTAGTGTGTTCTTTTATCTTTATCGCACACTGCTGTGTTTTCCACAATGTGTTTGCTGTGTGTTTGACCCTGTTGTGGTGTCTTGTGCGTGGCGGTCCTTGCAGGCCATATTTTCGGTGACAAACCCTCACACGGACATCGTGATCTTAGCCAGGGTGGAGAAAGTGCTGATGGGAAATATAGCGTACGGCACTGAGCCATATATCAAGAACACAGACTCCAGTAAGGTTAGAACACACCCCCTTTCAATCTCTTCATTTCCTCTTTTGTATTGAACGTATTTATAGTGTACCGTATCCATAATGCAGAATTGTTATATTTTTCATCTATGGCTATTGGTTGATATATGCTTATAGTTATGTATTGCACATGTACTTAGAATATCAGGATAAGAAACTGTTAACAACATTATGTCGGTCTTGTTTTGTCCGATTTATTTAGTTGAAGCATATGTCCGTGCGTTCAGTCTGTCCCGCATTGTAACAATGTGTCCTGTCTGTCCTCTGAAGACCGTTCAGAAGACGTTGAAGTCCAACAAACAGTTCTGCAGCAAGCTGGGGAAGTACCGCATGCCCTTCGCCTGGTGCATCAGGTCAGCGCGCCTTCACGGTGTACGGTGAACGTCTCCTTTACTGCGCTGTTGATCGTTAACGGGATGTAACCTCGGTGTGGGACAGGTCGGTGTTTAAGGACAATCAGGGGACGCTGGACAGGGAGTCCCGCTTCTCCCCCCTCTTCAAACAGGAGAGCAACAAGATCTCGACCGAAGATCTCATCAAGATGGTCTCCGAGTACAGGAAGTAAGGCCGCCGTCGTCCGTCCGCTGGGTGTAAACGTTGTCTCAAAGTTTGCTTATGGTTTCTGATTGTATTATCGTTCCGTGGATAGAGCCGAGAAGACCAGCAAGCTGCAAACCATTCCGGGGAATCTGGACGTCAACGTGGACTATGTTCCCCTGGAACATCCTAGTAGGTTGAAGGACCTTTGCTTCTGTCCTGTCCCTCTCCACCTCTGTCTCTGTACCGGGTGTTCATTGGTCCTCCTCCCTCTAATTATTCATCTTAAAATAAGTGACCTAAGTGAGCCCTCGTGCGTCCCTCCAGACTGCGTCACTTCCTCCTACGTGCCGGTGAAGCCCTTCGAGGACCTCAGTCGACACCCGCCCACGGTGGAGGTGGAGGAGTTTGTCCAGGACGCCACCAGGTTCACCCAGCCGTACCGCGTGTACAAGAACCACGTCTACGTGTACCCCAAACACCTCAAGTACGACAGCCAGAAGAGCTTCGCCAAGGTAGGCCGGGGCAGCACCCGGGGCGGGCCGGCAGGGGTCTGTGTCGCAGCACGCGTGGATCTCTCCCGTGTCTTTGTGTAACAGGGGCCTCTTTGTTCACAGGCCCGAAACCTCGCCGTCTACGTGGAGTTTCGGAGCTCCGATGAGGAAGTGGCCAAACCTCTAAAGGTTCAATTCCTGTCTGAGTTACGCCACATTTAGCAACCTCAATTGTGTATATACATATATATATGTATGTATGTATGTATGTATGTATGTCTATATATATGTATGTGTATAAAGCAGATTTGCTATTCTAATCTATTTGAAAGCTGTTTTTATCATTTTCTGTCCTGAGGGTAAATGTTCAAGCTAGCCAAGTTCCTTTAACTTCTGTCATCCTCTTCCAGTGCATCTACGGCAAGCCAGGAAGTCCACTCTTCACGTCCTCTGCCTCCTCCACAGTCCTCCATCACTGCCAGAATCCAGACTTCTATGATGAGGCAAGGACAGGCTGTCCATCAGTCTATCTGTCCATCTAAATGTCTATCTGTCTGTCTGTCTGTCTGTCCGACTGTCAGTCTGTCTGACGTCTGGCCCATGTCTGTCTGTCTGTCTGTCTGTCTGTCTGTCTGTCTGTCTGTCTGACGTCTGGCCCCTATGTGTCTCTGTCTGTCTGTCTGTCTGTCTGTCTGTCTGTCCATCTGACGTCTGGCCCCTGTGTCTGTCTGTCTGTCTGACGTCTGGCCCATGTGTCTGTGTCTGTCTGTCTGTCTGTCTGTCTGTCAGTCCGTCTGTCTGTCCGTCTGACGTCTGGCCCATGTGTGTCTGTCTGTCTGTCTGTCTGTCTGACGTCTGGGCCCTGTGTTTGCAGGTGAAGGTGGAGCTTCCTATACAGCTCCATGATAAGCACCACCTCCTCTTCTCCTTCTACCACATCACCTGCGACATCAACGCCAAGACCAACGTGAAGAGGAAAGAGGCCTTGGAGACCCCAGGTGAGAGGGTTGTGTAATGGGCAGAATATCATGGCGGTACGTCATTATATCATGGTACTGTATCAGTTTATCATGGTACTGCATCAGTTTATCATGGTACTGCATCAGTTTATCATGGTACTGTATCAGTTTATCATGGTAGTATATCAGTATATCATGGTACTGTATCAGTTTATCATGGTAGCATATCAGTATATCATGGTAGTACATCAGTATATCATGGTACTGCATCAGTTTATCATGGTACTGCATCAGTTTATCATGGTACTGCATCAGTTTATCATGGTAGTATATCAGTATATCATGGTACTGTATCAGTTTATCATGGTAGCATATCAGTATATCATGGTAGTATATCAGTATATCATGGTAGTACATCAGTATATCATGGTACTGTATCAGTTTATCATGGTAGTATATCAGTATATCATGGTAGTATATCAGTATATCATGGTAGTACATCAGTATATCATGGTAGTATATCAGTATATCATGGTACTGTATCAGTTTATCATGGTAGTATATCAGTATATCATGGTAGTACATCAGTTTATCATGGTACTGTATCAGTTTATCATGGTAGCATATCAGTATATCATGGTAGTATATCAGTATATCATGGTAGTACATCAGTATATCATGGTAGTATATCAGTATATCATGGTACTGTATCAGTTTATCATGGTAGTATATCAGTATATCATGGTAGTATATCAGTATATCATGGTAGTACATCAGTTTATCATGGTACTGTATCAGTTTATCATGGTACTGGATCAGTTTATCATGGTACTGTATCAGTTTATCATGGTAGTATATCATAGTAGTAAATCAGTTTATCATGGTACTGGATCAGTTTATCATGGTACTGTATCAGTTTATCATGGTAGTATATCATAGTAGTAAATCAGTTTATCATGGTACTGGATCAGTTTATCATGGTACTGTATCAGTTTATCATGGTAGTATATCATAGTAGTAAATCAGTTTATCATGGTACTGTATCAGTTTATCATGGTAGTATATCATAGTAGTAAATCAGTTTATCATGGTACTGCATCAGTTTATCATGGTACTGTATCAGTTTATCATGGTAGTATATCATAGTAGTAAATCAGTTTATCATGGTACTGTATCAGTTTATCATGGTAGTATATCATAGTAGTAAATCAGTTTATCATGGTACTGTATCAGTTTATCATGGTAGTACATACTACAAAGGCACAGTAGTGGGCAAAAAAAAAAAGCTAAAGTAGCTAATGTAATGTTAATGTAAAGTATCAAAACATGTAAGTCTGCTGCTGAAAAGGAAAACAGGGAAGTGTTCTTCTTCTCGCCGCACGCTCCACTGACCCACATGCCTGTCACCGTGCGGTAGTCCACCGTATCCCGCTGTGCTCTGTATTTGACTCCCGCCCGGTTGTGTGTGTGACGATCCCCCTCCAGTAGCGTTGACCGATGCGTGTCTCTCTGCAGTGGGCTACTCCTGGCTCCCGCTCCTACGCGACGGCCGCCTGGCCTCCCAGGACTTCAGCATCCCCGTGTCCTGCAACCTTCCTCCGGGGTACCTGGCCATCAAGGAGCCCAGCAGCACCAAGGTAACCGCGCCGAGGATGGCGTTAGGGGCCCCGTGGGGGAACGTCTCAAGTCAGGTCAATTTGTACCGTCCTTCATCATGGCTGCGGTTGGCTTCACAGAAGCATCATTCAGAGGAGATTCCCCCCCCCCCCCCCCCCTAATCCTAAACCCTGGAACAGGAAAGAGGAAACTCCTGAATAAGACTCCCTTAAGAAACCCCCTTCTCGGGTGCTGGGGCAGACTTGCATGGACAGACTCAATATAATGACAAACTATCCATCAAAACAGATTGTAGTGAGAACAAAGGCATGAGGAACAAGGAAAAGCAAAGCTGTTGAACACACACAAACATATAACACACATTGTTTATGGGAAGTGAAAGATGAAATAACATCAGGGGCATATATGAGCGGTTTCTCCCTCTAAGTAACCAACAACGGTGAGATGAAATGGCTGTTGATACTTGTATGTTTCCGGTTCTTCGTCCTACAGAACAGTTCTGATGTGAAATGGGTGGACGGAGGCAAGTCCATCTTCAAAGTGTCCACCAACGTGCTGTCCACCGTCTACACTCAGGTCCGTCGTCTCCTCACCTTGTGCCCTCTCTGTTTACATATGTCGGCGTTATCCAGAGCGACACGCAGTGCATTCACACACATGGCATTAAGGAGGAGCAGCTGAAGCTAGCTGCACGCAAGCTGCAGCCTTTAAGGAACAAAGCCAGACCTCCACCTTTCAAGTGGGAGTCAAACACCCTAGTCCCTCCCTCCCTCTCCCTCCCTCCCTCCCGCCCTCCCTCCCGCCCTCCCTCCCGCCCTCCCTCCCTCCCTCCCTCCCTCCCTCCCTCCCTCCCTCCCTCCCTCCCTCCCTCCCTCCCTCCCTCCCTCTCTCTCCTCCCGCCCATCCTCCCTCTCTCCCTCCTTCCCTCCCTCTCCTCCCTCCCTCCCTCCCTCTCTCCCCCTTCCTCCCACCTCCCCCTTACTCCCCTTCCTCTGTATGTCAGCATCTCTCTGGTTTTTCTCTGCTTAACAAAACAGTTGAGCACCAAAATACATGATTTGGGTATCCACGTAGCCTGCCAAGGACAAGACTTTCGAGGAGGACGGGGTCCAATAAGCATAATTCCAGCTTCTACTGGGATGTTCAGCAACCTCTGTCTGTCTGTTCCCCATCAGGACCCCCACCTGAACAGATTCTTCCAGCAGTGCCAGAAGAGAGAGCTGGACCTCTCTCTGCCGCCTACCCCCAACTTCCTCAATTGCCTGAAGGTCAGCACAAAATGATATCCTGTCATCTTTCGTTCTCCCCTTTCAGCCTCGACCGGGTTTTAGCGCTAAATTATCTCCGTGTTTTCTTCGTTTTGTCTCTCCTCCCGTCTCCCCTCCAGGGTCTCCTCAGCATGGACAGAATCCCCGTCATCATCCGATTCCTACCAGTGCTCTTCAACAGACTGTTCAAGGTTCTGACGGAGAACGACAATGACGAGGTCACCACTGCCACCACCAGGTAGGAGCATGTCACTGCACCCTGAAACACTGGGGCTGATTCAAGTCCAGTCCAGTGAATGGGTTTAAACAAAGGTGCATCCATAGCCTGAAACAGACCTCGTTTCTTCATAAGTAACAATACACTGCAATTTTTCAACCATGTTTCTGAAAGTAAAACCGTTTTTTGTGGTGATCCTAAACACTGTGCTGCTGTAAGATTAAGGAGCTTGTGTGGAGAGCCAGTGAACGTGTACAGCCAGCAGGCCTAAAGCCAGATTGGGGATCAATCTGTGTCGTTTGCTGCCATGTGTCCGCAGAGTGCTGGTCCACATCGTTGCCAAGTGTCACGAGGAAAATCTGGACCACTACCTGCATTCCTATATCAAGGTAAAGCAATCAGTGGCACGGCGTGCAGCGAGGGAATGCCACCACTCAGCCTCCACAGCACACGTGTGTTTCTCATTAGATCGCTGCTTATTATGACTGTTGTCGTGTGTTTGCCCTGGAGGAGTGGGCTTACAACACGGAGACAACTCCATCAGTGGGACCAGTGGAAAGAGGCTGACAGGAGCAACGCTGTGCGTGCGTGTGCGCGTGTGCGCGTGCGTGTGCGCGCGTGCGCGTGGGTGTGTTTGACTAGAACAAGTAATGCAAGCGGCTGTGGGCTGCTTGTGCAAAGAGAGACATGGAGAGAGAGAGAGAGACATGGAGAGGGAGAGGGAGGGAGAGAGAGAGGGAAAGAGAGAGAGGGAGAGAGAGAGAGACAGCGACATAGAGAGAGAGAGAGAGAGAGACAGAGACATAAAGAGAGAGAGAGAGGGAGAGGGAGAGAGAGAGAGAGAGAGAGAGAGAGAGAGAGAGAGAGGGGATTGGTGGGATGTGGGCCAGGGTTTTCAGACTGCTCCATCAGAACAACAAGGGATGCTTGTTTACCCAGAAAGGCAGCAGGAGAATTAGGGATGAGAGCAGGAGAATCCCAAGGCCGTCTCCACGCCGGCTACGAATGAAAAAGGTAGAGTGAGGCGGAGGAATGGAGCGGTAGAACGCAGCTGAGAGGAAAAAGGTTGCCATAGCAACAGATTGGCATGGTGCTCATGGCCAGTGGTGAAAAATTGCCTGTGTGTGTGGGGAGGCGTAATGAATTGTAGTAAGGCCTGATTGATCAAAGCGTCTGAAATATAACATTTATAGAAGAGTGAAAAAAAAGCATCATTTTCAATTCTTGAAAAATAACAACCTGTGCGGAATATATAGAAGATGGCGTGTTCTCTTGATTCTGGACTTTTGTGCCTGTCTGTGCGTGTGTGTGTGTGCGTGCGTGCCTGTGTGTGTGTGTCTGTGTGTGTGTGCCTGTCTGTGTGTGTGTGTGTGTGTGTGTGTGCATGCGTGTCTGTGTGTGTGTGTGCCTGTCTGTGTGTGTGTGTGCGCGTGCGTGTGTGTGTGTGTGTGTGTGTGTGCGTGCCTGTGTGTGTGTGTCTGTGTGTGTGTGCCTGTCTGTGTGTGTGTGTGTGTGTGTGTGTGTGTGCATGCGTGTCTGTGTGTGTGCCTGTCTGTGTGTGTGTGTGTGCGCGTGCGTGTCTGTGTGTGTGTGTGTGTGTGTGTGTGTGTGCCTGTCTGTGTGTGTGTGTGCGTGCCTGTGTGTGTGTGTGTGTGTGTGTGCGTGTGTGTGTGTGTGTGTGCGTGCCTGTCTGTGTGTGCGTGTGTGTGTGTGTCTGTGTGTGTGTGTGTGACTGTCTGTGTGTGTGTGTGTGTGTGTGTGTGTGTGTGCATGCGTGTCTGTGTGTGTGTGTGTGTGCGTGTGTGTGTGCGTGCCTGTCTGTGTGTGTGTGTGTGTGTGTGTGTGTGTGTGTGTGCCTGTCTGTGTGTGTGCGCGTGCGTGTCTGTGTGAGCAGTATGTGTTCAAGACGAAGGCCCACGGCTTCAGAACGGTGCACGAGGAGCTGGCCAAGGGGATGACATTCGATCTGAAGAGCAATGAGCCGGCCGCGGTCAGGAATGTCCTGAGGGTGAGCGTCCTCTGAACCCAAACGTCTTCTTCTGTAGTCCCACCAAGTCCCTGAGTGGGGGTGGGGGGGTTTTATATTCCCACCAAATGTTCAGTTGATCTTGATATTGGTCTGGTTGCAGAGCGTAAAGATAATGAGGAGGTTCTTTTAATCAGACATATGTTGTTGGTTGTTTCTTGAGCTCTTAAGAAACGACATCTCTCTCCTCCTAAAGTTCTCCTGGTTCTTCTTTGAGCTGATCATCAAGTCCATGGCCCAGCATTTGGTCCAGTCAGACACGGTCAAGGTGAGGGCTTTTCTATGATTTCTTATTTTATATGAACACAAACAACAATTAGCAGGCTTGCTGCTGTTAGCTCGCTGTATTCAAGCTAGCTGCCCAAACATTTAAAACTGAACCCCCCCCCAGCTGTCCAGACCCCAGCGGTTCCCCTCGTCCTACCTGGGCCGCGTGGAGACCCTGCTGGACACGGTGTCGGAGCACGTGTTCTGGAAGCACAAGGATCTCCCGGAGGAGACTCGCAGCGCCACGCAGGCTGTGGCCGCCTTCGTCAAGGTACCGCCTCCTGGCTCTGTTCAGTAGAGCTCTTATGGTACCACGCCTCCTGGTTCTGTTCAGTAGAGCTCTTATGGTACCACGCCTCCTGGCTCTGTTCAGTAGAGCTCTTATGGTACCACGCCTCCTGGCTCTGTTCAGTAGAGCTTTTATGGTACCACGCAGACCCTCCTGGTTCTGTTCAGTAGAGCTTTTATGGTACCACGCCTCCTGGTTCTGTTCAGTAGAGCTCTTATGGTACCACGCCTCCTGGTTCTGTTCAGTAGAGCACTTATGGTACCACGCCTCCTGGCTCTGTTCAGTAGAGCTCTTATGGTACCACGCCTCCTGGTTCTGTTCAGTAGAGCTCTTATGGTACCACGCCTCCTGGCTCTGTTCAGTAGAGCTCTTATGGTACCACGCCTCCTGGCTCTGTTCAGTAGAGCTCTTATGGTACCACGCCTCCTGGTTCTGTTCAGTAGAGCTCTTATGGTACCACGCCTCCTGGTTCTGTTCACCTCTTATGGAGGAAGCACTCTCCTCTCCACCTGAAAGCTGTCTTTACTTGCTTCCTGTGGATTTTGGCTGACTGGGTTTTGTGGAAGTGGATTGTCTTGTTCTCATTGAGTGTTGTGTGGTCTGATGTAATTCATCTGTGTGACCCTCTCGTTGTCTCTCGCTGCAGCGCTGTTTCACCCTGATGGACCGAGGCTTCACCTTCAAACTAATTAGTAACTACGTCGACATGATCACGGATCTACGATCTACGGACAGCAAGGTAACACCGGGACCAAGACAACCGCTCTGGGATTTATTCATCAGTTTGTCAAGAAATAATTAGTGTAGGGTAGCAATTTGTGTGTCGGACATGTGCACTGTAAATGAGTTTAAGATAAATTAACATGTATTTTGCCTCTATAATGACATTATTATCATAATTCTGTCCGTCTAAGCTGTTCAAACCTGTACAAGGCCATACAGAGATTTTCCGTAGCAAGTGCAATAGAGATTCACTGCAGTGGGACATCATGAGCTCACCTCCGTGTTTGCTTTGGGACAGATGTTGTGCGAGCTGAAGTTTGAGTTCCTGAGGGAGGTGTGTAACCACGAGCACTACATTCCTCTCAGCCTGCCGCTCCCCTCGGCTCGCATCACAGGTAGGATGCTGCTGCCACTCATCACCACGCCTGTCAATCATCAGTGACCTCATTGATCATTTGTCCATGAGTCTTTTAACGCCCCGCCTCTCTTACTCTCACTTTACCCTCACTCTCTCTTGCTCTCACTTTACCCTCACTCTCTCTTACTCTCACTTTACCCTCACTCTCTCTTGCTCTCACTTTACCCTCACTCTCTCTTACTCTCACTTAACCCTCACTCTCTCTTGCTCTCACTTTACCCTCACTCTCTCTTACTCTCACTTTACCCTCATGCTCTCTTGACTCTCACTGTGACTCACACACTTTCTCTTTGTCTCTCTCTCACTTCCTCTCTCCCTTCCCCCCCCCCCACTGTTTCTCTCTCTCTCTCCCTCCTTCCTCTCTCGCTCTCGCTCTCGCTCTCGCTCTCGCTCTCGCTCTCGCTCTCTCTCTCTCTCTCTCTCTCTCTCTCTCTCTCTCTCTCTCTCTCTCTCTCTCTCTCTCTTCCCCTCCACTGTTTCTCTCTCTAATATATCTCTACTTCCTCTCTGTTCTTGCTCTTCCTCTTTCTGTCCATATCAGACAATGCATCACCAGTGCCATCAAGTTCCCATGGTAACTATCTTCACTCATTCCTATTTAACGTTACATTTATGTCTTCAGAGGTTGTTGTCGGATTGTTTCATCTACGACTCATGTCTGGCCATAAGGTCTGAGATGACTTCGTTTGTATATTACACACAAAGAGATACAGTGAAATGTGATTAACGTCATAAAACATACAATAAAACAATGAATATATACAAATACAACAAAAAGCAATTTGAATTAAATAGTCAACATAAAACAAGCGTAAATACAAGAAATCGATCTGTATTTCCAGTTCATGCAGATCTAAGTAGAACTTCCTGTCCATCTCCTCCCAGTGTGTGTGCCAGAGTACAGCCTGACAGGAGAGTTCTGCAGGAAGCACTTCCTGACGGGCCTGTTGCTACGGGAACTGGGCCTGGCGCTGCAGGACGAGCAGGACCTGAGGCACCTGGCCCTGGCCACGCTCAAGACCCTGATGGCCAAACACTCCCTGGACGCTCGCTATGCCACCAAGGTGGGTCCGACACCAGGCCTGGATCCATACTGCATGGACTGATCCACGCACACGCGCACGCGCACACACAAGCACGCACACGCACATACTCACTCACTCACTCACTCACTCAAGCACATCCTCCTCCTCCTCTTCATGCATCACTTCTATGAAACACAACCCTGGCCCACAGACACACACACACACGCACACACACGCACCCACACGCACACACACATACTCACTCACTCAAGCACATCCTCCTCCTCCTCTCCATGCATCACTTCTATGAAACACAACCCTGGCCCAAACACACACACACGCAGACACAGAAACACACACACACACACTCACTCACTCACGCACCGATGGAGTTTCACCATAGCAACCGTCTCATTGGATGCTGGGTATTATTGTGCACATTAAATCACTGATCCCAGCACGGCGTCGTCCTAGCATGACACAATAGTCTGGTGTCCAAAGAACCATGGGGAGGAAAGCTTTGAGCGGAGAGGGTGCATGGATGTGTGTGTTTACTCTAAGGATCTTACTGAGTCGGATTGGACGTGCTCAAGGCAGAACTTATGGCCAGGAATACCTGCTGTAGATTTAAATAACAAGCGGGAAATCCCTGAGACCGGGGAACCGTTCATGAATGGGTTTTCTTTTCTTTTCGTTTGGTTTTTACACACGGTGTACTGCACTGCATCTCGTCTCCTAAAACCTCAAATATGGAACGAGCACAGAACACCTCCCCCCTGATCCTGAGTCCTCTCACCCTTCACAGGAGAAGCAGGCCAGGATCGCGTCCCTCTACCTGCCCCTGTACGGCCTGATCCTGGACAACATGCCTCGCTTCTTCCTCCGGGACGTCTTCCCCGTCTACTTCTCCTCCAGCAACCAGGTAGGGATGCAGCCCCTCGTTCAGATCAGACCAGGGAGGCACCTTCCTAGTTCCTAGTACGTGTACCTGGCTGAAAGCCCACCCCTGTCTCCATCCTTCAGGGGTCTCGGGACGACCTGAGTGTGGGCGGTGCTGTGACCGGAGGCCTGACTCCCCACGTGATTCGCCATGGCAACTCAGTGGATGCATCCTTCTCCAAAGAAGTGCTCAACTCCATCACAGGTAGTGTGTGCGTGCGTGTGTGCGTGCCTGTGCCTGTGCCTGTGCATGTGTGCGTGTGTGTGTGCGTGTGTGTGTGTGTGTGGGTGTGGGTGCGTGCGTGTGCGTGCGTGCGTGCGCGTGTGTCTATGTATGTATCATTGTTCTGGATCTAAAGGTGTGAATACAGTCCCTCCTCCTCTCCTCGTCCGCCAGCCTTCTCCTCCCTGGCGGTGGCCACCCACGCCGAGTCTCGTGCTTCCCTGGTCAGCGTGGACTCCAACCCCTGCAGCTCTGACCGGAACAGCGACAAGGGCGACGGTTGTGAGAAGGTGAGGGTGCATGTTTTCATTTTGGTGGGCGAAAAGGGAAAGATGCACGCGTTTAGGATTGTTTAGAACATTGTTGCCTATGGTCTTCATGGAACCAGGAGATGCAGGACAGAAATAAGTACTGTGTTAACATTCATATTACACAGCACCCAGTTTGCTGTTTGTCCTCCTTGTCAACTTTGTAAATATTTGAGTACCAACGGGACTCGCATGAAGAGATGACTGCATCAAGTGAACCACCAGGTTATCTGTCCTTGCGCCCTATTACCAGAATTACTCTATTATAGCTTGTTTTAAAAACCTAGCTTGTGTTTGTTAGTTTTACACCCAGTCTGATGCTTACGGCTCTCTGTTGCCAGTGTCTCCCACTTACAGCCTGCAGGCCAGATTCCAGCACACTTCTGTCCGCTCGCAGAGACTCCACTGCTAGTCGCAAGTACACTCGCACCGCTCCTCCCAGTCCGCGGTTACTCAGCACATGCTGATTTCTCATTTCCCCCTCTGTCTCTGTCCTGTACAGCCCGGGCATTCTGATTGTCTGGTCTCTGATGTGACAAGCTGTGGACCACCAGAAGACTACAGCATGGAGTTGCTGGGAGAGGTGCCTGGCACAGGAGTGGAATGTGCTTCCTGCACTGTACTCATCTAAGACCTGCTCAGTGTGTGTGATGGCCACAGCCCATCGCGTTACAGTGCCGAAGGAGCACGTTTGAGGTTGAATCTCCACCTGGATGAGACGCTGAGGAAAGACTCCCCCGTGTGCATTCTCAAAGTCGCCCTAAATAGCTCATGTGTGTTTCTCTCGTGTTGCTTCAAGATGTGTTGGTGTCCTACTGGCACAGGGCGGTCCACCAGGAGATCTCTGACTTCTTCAACATCCTGGAGTAAGTGCTGTAGAGCCTGGTCCTGAAACCTCGCCGATGTTAGAAGTGGTGGTGGATACTCAGAGAGAAAAGACGCTGGAGAGGAGAGAAGAATGGGGGAAAGTTGGCACAAACCTGAGAAGGAAATGAATGTTTGGGAGTCGGTGTGAGCGGAGAGAACGAGAGGAGAGAACGAGAGGAGGAGAGAGGATGACTGTAATCCCACAGAGTCTTCTCTTTCCCCCAAAAAGCAGCACCGTAAATTAACTGTGTGTGTTTCCTGTGTGTGTCAGCATCTGGCCTGTGCTGTTACAGCTCAGCTCCATCACATGCGTTCACTTTAGAAGCCGGAGGGAACTCACGCAAACAAACCCTCCAAACCCTAACCCGGGTCTGCTCTGCTTTCACAGGCTGTGTCTCCAGCACTTCCGGTTCTTGGGGAAGAGGCACATCGCCAGGTGAGTGGTCCCATGCAGGGACGGCATCGGCTCGGTCTTCACACAGTCCTCATCACTAATCACAGCCACTGCGGACAGCGCAGTCGGTCCATAGGAAGGACTGAAGGCTCGGCTTCACCATTGACTCATGAATCATCCCCTCATACACGGCCCTGTGAACATGCATTCAGAGGATCAGGCACACGCGGACGTATGCGCATACATAGAGCGGACAGAGTCAAGGAGACACATAACATGTGTTTTGTATGCGTGTGCACAACCAGGGATGAGTGTCAAGCAGTGGGGGGTTGTGGGGTATTGTGGAGGGGGGGGGGAGAAAGAGGAAAGGGAAAATAAGGGGGAGGGGGTGAAGATCCTAGCTCTCCCGCTGCCAAGAGAAAGGCACTGCTGGAGATTTTACCGTCTGAATTGGCAAACACAGGATTGGGCTTGTAACTGTCTCCGTGTGTGTGCGCGTGCACGAGCGCATGTGTGTGTGTGTGTGCGCGCGCGTGCACACGTGTGCATTTGTGTATGTGCATGCGTGTGTGTGTGCGTGTGTGTGTGCATGTGTGTGCGTGTGTGTGTGTGCTTGTGCATGTGTGTGTGTGTGTGTGTGCATGTGCGTGTGTGCATGTGTGTGCGTGTGCATGTGTGTGTATGTGCGTGTGCATTTGTGTGCATGTGTGTGTGTGCGTGTGCATGTGTGTGCATGTGTGTGTGCATGTGTGCATGTGTGTCTCTGACTGGAGCACAGCCATTGGCACGGCGAGACCCTTCATGTTATCCTGGACTCTGGTTCCTCCCTGCTAATTAAATTAGCCGGTTTCCTGTTCAGCGTTAAGATGCTGCGATGTGTAAGCCAACGAAAAGCCCCAGGCGACAGAATAGAATAGCAGGATGAAGCTAACTTCAAAAACTAGCCCTCTCTCTCAGACCCTGGTTGCCAGGTCTGTCTGGGAGCCAGGGTCTGAGAGAGAGAGAGAGAGAGAGCTGGTTCCCTGGTCTGTCTGGGAGCCAGGGTCTGAGAGAGAGATAGCTGGTTCCCAGGTCTGTCTGGGAACCAGGGTCTGAGAGAGAGAGCTGGTTCCCTGGTCTGTCGGGGAACCAGGGTCTGAGAGAGAGAGAGCTGGTTCCCAGGTCTGTCTGGAAACCAGGGTCTGAGAGAGAGAGAGCTGGTTCCCAGGTCTGTCGGGGACTGCTTGCTACTTAGCATTCGTCTGTAATAACAGACCAAAGAAGGGGGGGTTCCACAGCCACACGCCTGCCTTGTCTCTCCTCATCCTCTCACTCTCTGCCGGTGCTTTGATGGCTGCGCTGGGCTTCATTTGAAGTGAGCCAGTGAAGCTGAGCAGCATGCTGCAGCCGTGCTCTGAACACTGAGCCCTGGCGCTCCTGTAACGCTCTGAACACTGAGCCCAGGCGCTCCTGTAGTGCTCTGAACACTGAGCCCAGGCACTCCTGTAGCGCTCTGAACACTGAGCCCAGGCGCTCCTATAACGCTCTGAACACTGAGCCCAGGCGCTCCTGTAACGCTCTGAACACTGAGCCCAGGCGCTCCTATAACGCTCTGAACACTGAGCCCAGGCGCTCCTGTAACGCTCTGAACACTGAGCCCAGGCGCTCCTATAACGCTCTGAACACTGAGCCCAGGCACTCCTGTAACGCTCTGCCTGCGTTCGAGTCCCTCGTACGGGACTTTGTTTTTATCTGTTAAATGTGGGGTACAGTCACTGACGGCGCCACATAGACATGGGTTCACACACACACACACACACACACACACATTTCCTCTCAAACAGGCGTGGCACACACTCTACCCTGAGGCGACGGGACGGAACGTGTTCAAGTGAACGTTCTTCAGCAATGACCTTGCCACTGTTCAACATCAACATGCGTGCGTCCCTCCCTCCCTCCCCCCGCTGCATCGCACCCTCAGCCTCGTTGATGGGTTCTCAACGCGACTGCACAGGCACATTGATGTGTGTGTGTGTGTGTGTGGGGGGGGGGGGGGGGGGGGGGGGGGGGGCACTGCGACATGACCCTATGTGTGCAGCATGAATCCTGAGCCGGGGGCTGTCGGGAATCGGGATACTGTTCCGGTATCGCAGCATTCCTGCTGCGGTGGAAATGGCTTTCTCCCGTGCGGCTCTCAGCCCATCCGTGTTGCATGTTCCACGCCTCGGGTCTGCGTGTCCTTCAGACATGTTTGAGGAGCACAGAGCTCCCTGATCCGTGGCTTGGGGGATTGAGTGTTTTCCTGGTCATACTTGGAGTCCGTTGCCTTGTTGATTGGGGTGTAGCCTCTTAATACTTTGAGTAATCGTTCGTTTAAGAGGCCAGTCAGTGAAGTGTCTCGTTTATCTGGATTATCTCCCGTACCCAGGATGCTTTGCTGCATAGTTAGATGTAATTTAATGCCTTGGAGTCAATACATTTGAGATCTCCTCCGTGAACGGCTAATTGTTTTAGTTTGGGTGGAACTTAAAAGCCAGCAACCTCAAACCCATACTGTTTCCTAACATTTGACCAACACGTACAAATGCATTAATCCAACACAATTACTATTTGACTTTTACATGAATTAAACATGAATGTTTTACACTTATACTGGGCTACTAATCCTTCCAACCGAGATCTTGACCTATGAATGTCCCTATCCAGCTGTAACATCGACTAAAATATTGGATAGAACATAACCCTGCAATCCGCCATAACCACTGAGCCATGAAGCACCTAAATACATTTTATGAATGCAATTCGTTTGAGTCCAATTTTCCTGATTGATTTCAACCAGGCCTACGGACCTTTTTGTATTAGCAACACTTCCTGACTATTAACGAACACACAGCGATGTTTTATACCAACTAATCCCAGCTGTGATGTGATTGGCTCGTGACCAGGAAGCTAGCGGCGGCAGTAAAGCTGGCTCAGTCCACCCAGAAGGGGTCTAACCAGCACTCCCAACCTGCCCAGTCCTCCCATCCCTCTGGCCTGCTCCCACAATGGTAACCCTCCTCTTCCTCCTCCTCCTCTTCCTCCTCCTCCTCCTCAGACTCCTCTACTGTCTTATACTATAGAATACGTCGAATATAGAATTGATAGAATACTTACCATACATACAATATGTGGAACACATGTAGAAATATATCAGAGGAACACCGATCGGAACGCAGTTTAATCCTGTCTTTTTTACGTGTGTACATGGTTAACTTTTAATTGTGACCATTTCATCGAAGGAATTGAGTTGAACAGTTACTCCGAAGGGGTTTTACCGTTGTTCAAATGCAGTTAACCTGAATAGAGTAGACGCATGGAAAGACAAAGTGAGCGAACGGTGTCCACATCTGTGCTCACTCACGTCTGCCGTGGTATTTGTATTCGTGCAGTGTGATCTGTGAACTGGTTTCCCAGCATGCCGTGTGTTGTGATTGACAAGTCTTTGTCTGTGTAATCCCATGTTTTGATTCACACTCAAGTCACAGCCTCACTGTCTCTATCAGCCTCGCTACCACGTGATTCACATCATGTATGTATATAATAGGATTACTATACGTCACAACATATGGCTAAGAAGTAGGACGGATGTACTGTTTGTTCTAAATAGCGAAAGTGTGATTTTTTTTTTGGTCTTGAAAACAAATGTGTGTTCGTTCTATTTCTGTGGGTTTATTCCCTGTCGTGAGAAGCATTACAGTGTAATCAGAGTAGCTGCTGATTGGCTGTTGGTGTAATGAGCGTGGCTGCTGATTGGCTGTTGGTGTAATGAGCGTGGTTGCTGATTGGCTGTAGGTGTAATGAGCGTGGCTGCTGATTGGCTGTTGGTGTAATGAGCGTGGTTGCTGATTGGCTGTTGGTGTAATGAGCGTGGTTGCTGATTGGCTGTTGGTGTAATGAGCGTGGCTGCTGATTGGCTGTCTCCAGGATGGCGGCGTCAGGGGGGGACGGCCACAGACACGCCCGCTCCCAGACCATGCCCATCATCAGGGGGAAGAATGCCCTCAACAACCCCAAGCTGCTCCACATGATGGAGACCGGTAACCAATCCCTGCATGCATGTAAAGAAAGCACTCACACACACATGCACGCACGCGCACGTATTCACTCACGCACACACACGCACACACACGCACGCACACGCACGTGCGCACTCACACACGCACGCACTCGCACGCACTCACACGCGCACGCACTCACACACACGCACGCACATACGCACGCACACACACGCACGCATGCGTGCACTCACACATGCACGCACACACGCACACTCTCTCTGTCTCTCTCTCTCTGTCTCTCTCTCGCTCTCTCTCTCTCTGTCTGTCTGTGGTTACTCTCTCTACTGCTACTGTACACTCTCTCTCTTTCTCTCTCGCTTACTCCCACACACACACCCACACCGTTTTTTTCTCTCTCTTACTCCCACACGACACAAACCATTCCAGTCCTCTCCATCATCAGCGTAATATAACTGCTATTCATAATGTGTGGACATGGTTGCTGCCACATACAACTGATACATATACTGATGCATATAACTGCTATTCATAATGTACCATTGTGTCGGCCATCATGTCCACACGCTACACACACTCTGTGTGTGTAGCGTGTGGACATGATGGCTGACACATATAACTGACACATATACTGATGCATATAACTGCTATTCATAATGTACCATTGTGTCGGCCATCATGTCCACACGCTACACACACTCTGTGTGTAGTGTGTGGACATGCGTTGGGCCCCCCTGCAGACCGCCCCCCACGCTGCCTGTACGGTAAGACTAAAGGTGTGTGTGTTGGCAGATGGGAACATCCCCGAGGGCGACACGCTGAGTCCCACAGACATCGAGGCCAACCTGTCCACCGAGGTGTCCCTCACCGTGCTGGATGTCCTGGGACTGTTCGTGCAGCACCACAAGGTCCGCCTCTCTTCCTGTCTCCCCCGGCAACGCTTGTAGTGTGGCCCTCACATTCCTGACGTAGGACAATCGCATAGTGTGGAAATGAGCGGAAAAATGGCTGCCAGCCACTTGAGAAAACAGTCCTGCTGTGTGTTCTCGGAGGTGCTCTACTGCCCTCTGGTGGCGGCGGGAGGAAACACAGCCCGTCTCTCACGCGGTGCTAAAACGTTAAGCCCTTTACATAGATTGGTTCAGGCCTGTCAGAGCAGAGTTCAGCGTCGTTCTCCTGTGTGTGCGCGTCTCCAGAAGCAGCTGCTGATGGACGAGGGACAGAACGTGATGAAGAAGGTGCTGGATACCTACCTCCTCTTCTTCCAGATCAACCAGTCCACCGCCACTCTGCGGCACGTCTTCGCTGCCATCAGGCTCTTTGTGCAGAAGGTAGCTCGCAGCTTACATCCGTCAGACCACACACACACGTTGTGTGGATGCACGCACGTACAGAGCGATACATTTGACCCATGATGACACAAAATGACCTCATTAGAAGAAATGGGCCTACCTTTTGATACACTCACAGGCTCCCCCCCCCCCCCCCCCCCCCCCCCCCCCCCCACCGTGTGGTGCCCTCCCCTCCGT
>JACYXH010000228.1:2532500-2537500 GCA_026745465.1 Lota lota
TGGTTGTGGACGGAGGAACTGGTTGTGGACGGAGGAACTGGTTGTGGACGGAGGAACTGGTTGTGGATGGAGGAACTGGTTGTGGACAGAGGAACTGGTTGTGGACGGAGGAACTGGTTGTGGACGGAGGAACTGGTTGTGGACGGAGGAACTGGTTGTGGACGGAGGAACTGGTTGTGGACGGAGGAACTGGTTATGGATGGAGGAACTGGTTATGGACAGAGGAACTGGTTGTGGACGGAGGAACTGGTTGTGGATGGAGGAACTGGTTGTGGACGGAGACCTTGGGGTTAGGAAGGAGTCTGGGCGGTTGAAAGAGAGGATGTAGTTTGGGCCGAATGGTTTGAAATGAAAAGGAGAAAGAAAGCGTCTCTCTTGCGTCGTTTGGATCTTTAAATTTCTCTGTCTGCTCTTCTCTTCTCTTCTTCTTCTTCTTCTTTTTAATTTCTTTGGTCCAGATTGCGGTAAGTTCCTCCCTGACGGGGTTTTAAATGTGTGTTGGTTTACTCCACCTTTCTCTCCTAACACAAGGCTTTCCGCGCTCCTCCCTCCTCTACTGTTAACCACCACTGCTCTAACCCCTGGTTTCCTCTCCAGCCTGCTGTCTCCTCTGTGCATTAATACTGATACACTATTACCCAACAACATCCAATCAACTGCTTCCATTGCCCACAAGCGTGTGAAACACTGTGTGAGAACCGACTCAACGTAACAGGAAGGAACAGCTGGAAGACACTGTTTAGTAACCCTCATTTACATTTGACCTCTCACCCCTTGGATGCCCTGAAAGTGTCCTCTGAACCCTCCCCATGAACAACACAGCATTGATGTTCTGTTCCTTGCTGCTGTTCCAGAAACGCCACAAGGGGGCGACATCCGTCAGTTTCTATTTACAGAAAAAGGAAGCGAAAAGAATAAATCAATTATTAAATGTGTATAAAAATCAAACAAACCCCTTTCTTGTCACCGTGTGTCGGTGTGTAATACGTGTTAATGTACGTGCGTGTGTGTGTGTGTGTAATGTGTGTGTGTAATATGTGTGTGTGTGTGTGATGCCAGGGTTTCTTTGAGGAGGAGGAGAGTAAGGAGTTCATCTACAAGGAGCCCAAGCTGACGGGTCTGTCGGAGATCTCCCAGAGGCTCCTCAAGCTCTACTCAGACAAGTTTGGGGCGGACAACGTCAAGATGATCCAGGACTCCAACAAGGTGAACAGCATGACCTCTAGAATGAGTTCTGGGAATGTAATAACAGGGAGCGGGATAATGTAAGGACCAGGGTCTTCGACTCCCCACCGAAAGGTTCTGGGTTTGATCCCCCATGTCCGCGGTTTACCGGTAGGCATCCTTAAGCAAGACTCCCCCTAACCCCTACCTGCTCCTTAATGAATCCTAAATGGATCTGGATTCACTGGCGTGGGTTTGGGTTAAGGGTGTGCTAAATGACGGTGTGCCTGACCCCTGCGTGACCCCTGCGTGACCCCGCTCTCTGTGCACGCCTCAGGTGAACCCCAAAGACCTGGACGCCAGGTTTGCGTACATCCAGGTGACCTACGTGGTTCCCTTCTTCGACGACAAGGAGGAGCAGGACAAGCGGACGGACTTCGAGAAGCACCACAACATCAACCGCTTCGTGTTCGAGACGCCCTTCACGCTGTCGGGGAAGAAGCACGGAGACGTGGAGGAGCAGTGCAAGAGACGCACCGTCCTCAGCAGTAGGTTCCTCTGAAGCACCGTCCTGAGCAGTAGGTTCCTCTGGAGAACCGTCCTCAGCAGTAGGTTCCTCTGGAGAACTGTACTCAGCAGTGGGTTCCTCTGAAGAACCGTACTCAGCAGTGGGTTCCTCTGGAGAACCGTACTCAGCAGTGGGTTCCTCCGAAGAACCGTACTCAGCAGTGGGTTCCTCTGACCACCAGCAGTAGGTTCTTCTGAAGCACCGTCCTGAGCAGTAGGTTCTTCTGAAGCACCGTCCTGAGCAGTAGGTTCCTCTGGAGAACCGTACTCAGCAGTGGGTTCCTCTGGAGAACCGTACTCAGCAGTGGGTTCCTCTGGAGAACCGTACTCAGCAGTGGGTTCCTCTGAAGAACCGTACTCAGCAGTGGGTTCCTCTGACCACCAGCAGTAGGTTCCTCTGGAGAACCGTACTCAGCAGTAGGTTCCTCTGACCATAAACCAGGCTGAAGTCCGGAAGGCATTGTGTTTGTTTTCAGCGGTTTGGTCTGCTATGTGAACACCAACCAGACAGAATGCCTTCTTTAAACTACAGCCATACTTTATTCAGCAATAGATTACAAAATGGATGCTCCAGGTGGAATGAGTGAAACCAGACTCCTCACTCTGGCCTGTTATCTGTCCCTGGTTCCCCTGCAGCCAGCTCCAGCTTCCCCTACCTGAAGAAGCGCATCCAGGTGGTGGAGCAGCAGAGCACGGAGATGAACCCCATCGAGGTGGCCATCGACGAGATGTCCCGCAAGGTGTCGGAGCTCAACCAGCTGTGCAACATGGAGGAGGTGGACATGATCCGCCTGCAGCTCAAACTGCAGGGCAGCGTCAGTGCCAAGGTGGGGGACAGCTCTCCTGATAGGCCCCTCCCTTACTGGCGGACAGGAGCCCTCACTTCCTTACTTTACTTAGCTTCGGTTACCTATGTAGAGCCTGCCGTCTAACACATAGATACGCGCTGATCAAATGAAACATGGCATGTGCATAAATGTGCAGTAAATAAGGGTTTTTAAGGATGGAAGAATTTCTAAATGTCCATTAACCGATTTTATGATCATGACAGAATTTCGCGGTGTTCCTTTAGCTCCTTTTCGTTGCCATTTTACGTGCTCTGCTAAAGAGCACACGATACGTATCCGTACAGATCCGAGTCCAAACACATTCAGATAACACACAGGCACGGCGCGGTACGTTAGCAGGTGTTAGCATGTGTAATCATGTGTTAGCATGTGTTAGCATGTGTAATCATGTGTTAGCATGTGTTATGTGTAATCATGTGTAAACATGCGTTAGCATGTGTTGTCAAGTGTTGTCATGTGTAGTCATGTGTTGTCATGTGTAATCATGTGTTAGCATGTATTAGCATGTGTTAGCATGTTAGCATGTGTAATCATGTGTAATCATGTGCCGCCCTCCAGGTGAACGCTGGGCCGATGGCCTACGCCCGAGCCTTTCTGGAGGAGAAGAACGCTAAGAAGTACCCGGACAACCAGGTCAAGCTGCTGAAGGAGATCTTCAGGTACCACGACACCCACCATGGCTCTGTGCACTCGGGAAATCCAGAGGTAGCGTCCGCACTGAGTTCAGTCGCTCCCGCCGAACGCTAGTAACCCCGGTGCGTGTCTCCTCTGGGCGGCGTGCAGGCGGTTTGCGGACGCGTGCGGCCAGGCGCTGGACGTGAACGAGCGTCTGATCAAGGAGGACCAGCTGGAGTACCAGGAGGAGATGAGGGCTCACTACAGGGACCTGCTCAGCGAGCTGTCGGCCATCATGAACGAACAGGTCTGACGCAGAGCCTGGCGGGTCCAGGTCCACCTCAGGATCAGCCTCACCATCCGCCTTCTCATTCTCAGTCTCAGTCTCAGTCTCATTCTCAGTCTGTCTCAGTCTCATTCTCAGTCTGTCTCATTCTCAGTCTCATTCTCAGTCTGTCTCAGTCTCATTCTCAGTCTGTCTCATTCTCAGTCTCAGTCTGTCTCAGTCTCATTCTCAGTCTGTCTCATTCTCTGTCTCATTCTCAGTCTGTCTCATTCTCAGTCTCAGTCTGTCTCAGTCTCAGTCTCATTCTCAGTCTGTCTCATTCTCAGTCTCATTCTCAGTCTGTCTCATTCTCAGTCTCAGTCTGTCTCATTCTCAGTCTCATTCTCAGTCTCATTCTCATTCTCAGTCTCAGTCTGTCTCCTCAGATTTGACAAGTGCCTCTTCTTCTCCTCTTCTCCTTCTCCTTCTCCTCCTCCTCCTCCTCCTCCTCCTCCTCCTCCTCCTCCTCCTCCTCCTCCTTCTTCTTCTTCGAGCCAGCATCGCCATTTTATGTTTCGCTCTTCCAAATGCATTTTCACGCTTTCATTTTTCCTTTTCTTTTTGTGTCACAGCTTCGCAAAAGCGTTCTAGCCTCCTCCGGCTCCCCTCTCTCTCACAGCTCTCTCTCCGCTGCTTTTAAAACGGGTACGTCGTAGCCTCCACCTCTCTCCTCCGCCACGCTCCGCCCGTCTGTGTGTTCATCAGACCCATGAATCACGTGTCTTCTCCGCCCTAAAGGCGGCTCATATCCCACTGAACGCTCTCTGTCTCTCCCGGCCAGATCCCTCACGCAAGACAACCAGGAACGGAGCGCCACAGCGCCTTCTAAACGGCCAGTAGACCGGCCTGGACCGGTCCCGACCAGAGGAGACGGGGGGGGGGGGGACGGGGGGGGGGGGGACGGGGGGGGGGGGGGGGACAGGGGCTTCATGCCTGTTCAGTATGATTTTCATCCATCAACTTATATAAACAACCCAATTTATATGAAATTGTATCTTAGTTTTTGCCGTCTGTAGTGGTGGCTCAGCCCGAGGAAGCCAGGGAGCAGGAGGGAACTATGGGAAACGTAGTTCAAAGAGGGGTGAAGCCGTGTGGTAGGCTGTGGTCTTGGTGGTCTGTAGTCTAGTGCTGTTGATGAATGTTGACGCTGTAGAGGCCAGACTGGTAGACGATGTGTTTTTGATTGTAGGGGTTTCATTTCATCCGTAGAACCGTTTGGACCCATTTTCCCCCGGCTAGTCCTTACTTTACCATCTGTGTACGCATCAAAGAAACGAAACAACGCAACGGAGCAAACACGCACGTACAGTGCAGAAGCGCACACACACACACACACACACACACACACACACGCACACGCACACGCACACGCACACACGCACATACACACACACACACACACACACGCACACAGACACACACACACGCACAGATAACCACACCTTGTCTTTTTAACCCTGGGCTTGTGGTGCGTTCAACCA
>JACYXH010000228.1:2542500-2595000 GCA_026745465.1 Lota lota
CGGTCTCCAGACTGATTTGTTTCACACCTGACCACACAACGCTGACTCTGGTTACCGGTGTGGTTTTCACGAGGCCCCTGGCTCCGCAGAGGCCCGTCCCCGCCGGTGTGGGGCCCCGTGTGGGAGGATCGGGTGACCGGCCCGTTCTCGTTGACCCGGGGTGTCTGTTGGAGGCGCTCAATCACACCGACCAGAGACACACACACACACACACACACACACACACACAAAAAGGGCTCTGTTTTACACACGTTAGCGGTTGAGTTGTTGTGTGCAATATCAGCTTCGTCATTTGTTTGTGTGTTGTTGTTGTTGTTGTTGTTGTTGTTGTTTTCGTTTGTTGTCGTGCATCTGACACCCTGGGCGGGGGTTCAAGTGGGAGGTTTGGAGACGGTGAACATGTACACACATGTACACACATGTACACACATGTACACACATGTACTTGGATCGAATAAGCGGAGCGACGTTAGCGAATAGTCACTATATCATACACGGCTGTTTCTGATGTAATGTGTGGACGGCTCGTTCAATAATACAGTAGTATTATTAGTATTAGTAGTATTAGTAGTATTATTAGTATTAGTAGTATTAGTAGTAGTAGTAGTATTAGTAGTAGTATTATTAGTATTAGTAGTATTAGTAGTATTAGTAGTATTAGTAGTATTAGTATTAGTATTATTATTAGTAGTAGTATTAGTAGTAGTAGTAGTATTAGTAGTATTAGTAGTATTAGTAGTATTAGTAGTATTAGTAGTAGTATTTTTTAGAGGATTGGTGTGGTTGCCTTCATCATGGGATCCAGGCGGTCCATGTCATCAATGAAAGGATGGAAGAATCCACAGCCTGTTTGTTTTACATCGTTGTTTTATTGAGTAGATGGTAAAAAGAAAACATGAAATGAAAATAAATTGAAACAATAGTCATCCATTTATCAAGATGACTATTCATCAAACCATGCAAGTGAAATTCTTAAAATCCATTGAATTGGAGGTTGAACGTGTTGCGATCCACAAAAGTAATTTAAAAGGACGATGATGATGCTGCCAGGTAAACCAGAGGGGTTGACTGGAACGCACCAGTGGGTGAAGCTTCAGCCTTCAATCACTGGGACACTAACCCAATCCTGAGCTCTTTTGGCTCACACAATCACACAGGTCCTGGATGGGTTGTCTCTGTCTTGGGTGTTGGAAGATGGTTCCTGGCCAGCAGTGCTGCTCTCCGTCACCCCCACCCGGCGCTCCACCACCCCCACTCTACTCTCCGTCACCCCCACCCTGCGCTCCATCCCCCCCACCCTGCGCTCCGTCTAAACTCCTCCAACTTTCCTCTCCGCTCTTCACTGTGGTTTCCGATTGGCCGAAAAGCTCTGCTGCGCGGGTGTCTTTGAGCTTCCTGAGCGTCCTGTCCCGCAGAGCCCGGGACCCAGGCAGCACGGAGGGGGAGAGGGGAACAGACAGACAGGGTGTATCTGTAATAGTAGCAGTGGAGAAACGTCGTGCCCTCGTGGTTGCTCTCCACTCGGAAGGAAGGGGGATTTATTTCCTGCAAGGAAGCCGTGTTCGCGCTGATTAATTCACACGATCAGACCCCGCGATAGATCGTCACGGAGCTTCATAGATGCACAGGAGGAGAAAGGGGGCGAGGGGTGCCTTGTAAGAAAGAGCGAGGTAGCCGTGGAGAGCATCCAGGTTCTCAATGAACTCGAACAGGTTTCCCCCAAGAGGGCGCAGCATGAGGTCGAAGCCGGAGCGCTCACAGAAATCAACGAAGTACTCTCCGAACAGCCTCAGCACCACCTCTGCTTTCACATCTGGCAAAGACAAACAATTCGATCTTTCTCAACGCTTTTTGAAGTCAGTGGAATAAACGTGTATATTCCATACATTACCTAAAAGCTTGCAGGCCTCAGTCACCAGTCGCATGGTGATTTTCCGCCGCATCCCTGTAGTCATTGTTATGTTGGAAAGTATGTTTTAGTGTAGGCCTACATGCAAGGGATACCTGGGAAGGATGTTGTTGTGTTGCGTCTATTCATCGGACAGAAATGTCCTCCATGTGGACGCACCTAAGTGTGCTTCACGTCTCCTGGCAGAACCTTTCGACCACCAGAGATCTCAAACAGGTGCTGATAAAACCGCACTGCAGGAAAGAAAAGCTAAAGTCGTCCAGGCGTTGTTATAGGTGCTGCATGAAAGATTAATCATTCGATTCCGGAGAAAAGGACGTCCTAAATAGTTGCAATAAAATGTAGCCTACCCACACGTTCCGGGTCATTCATTTAAAATCCATGTTTTTAGTTAAAACTGTCGACCTTGGTCCACGTCACTCATGGAAAATTGCTTAAATACAAAGTATAAATTATATCCACTTTTTCGGATTTATCCGAATGCAGAAAACTGAGCCAGGATGAATAAAAACCCTATTAAATAATAATCTTAAAACATTGGCCTAGTGGGGAAAATCTAATATAAGTATAAGCAATCTAAACCGAGAGTAAGTATGCTATAAAGGTGGAGTATTCCGGGCTGGAACCCGTTCCCCTTCAACGTTCCCGAGATTCACGCGCGGATGCCCCGGCCTCGGACGTCCCATAATAAATAAATTAAAACAATTACTTTTTATACCAGCCTATCGTTATCATTAATAAATTGGTCGATTGCGTTTTGCATTCACAAGAATTTAAATAAAGGCCTACATGGCAACTTAAATAGGCCGTTGGCAATTTATTTGAAGTTATAAATGATTCGTTAAGTACTAAAGGGCTCGCCTAATAACGATTTGAATGCCAATAATTACAAGATCAAGCCAGGCCAGTGTACATGAATTGCCTAACTACCAAGTATAGTCATAATTAAATACTGATACGTTTAACATGGAGGTGATCAATTATCTTTTTTATTTTTCATACGCAAGCCGTTTACACTGAAATGAATGTTGCCATTGTCAAAAGCAAATAATATAAATCTTGCATCACATTCGCGATGCAGACCTATGTACATAAAGCACATTTTCCGTTCTTCACAACAGCAGGCAAAAAAAGTAGCAACTGTGACTTAGTTAGTTTTTGCGCAGACAGACTACAAATCAATTAACATGGGGATATAATTAACACAGCATTTGTAAATACAGTACAGAAGTATATTGATAATAGCATAGAAAAGAAAAGGAAAGCTTTATCAAAACGTAGTTCAGACCAATTATCAATGCCCCTCGCTCTGAAGACATTGCTCTCTCCTGGTCAAAAAATTGAATTACATCCTCTTTAAAATGTACAAGTAAATATGTGAAGTATACCGCAGAACTATTCATTTAAGCTAATCAATGAATGGTCCTGTATTTAAGGGAAAATAAGGATCTGAAATACAAAAGCTGAAAAACTAAATTGTGTAAGTCTTGTCATTGGTCGATACTCATTCTTCATTGAGCTTGTTCAGTTGATCACAGTTGATTATAAAATTGAATCAATTAGAAACATTCAGGTAGGTAGTTCCTTCTGGTAATGCACGTGGTCGGCATGTGGTCCGCCCTCATGTCCGTAAAGACGTCTGGAGGGCCCTCATGTCTTTGAGCAGCATCAGATTCGCCTTGATGCGCTCGGATGCGCCTAAACTGCGACCCCTAGTGGCCACTGCGGTCATCGCCTCACCCCTCCGCCCGTGCTGCTTGGCTGTACCGCTGCGCACACTCCGCAGCTTCTTGATCTACAGAGGGAACAAAGCGGAGGTCATGGAAAGAAGCTATAACGGAAACACTTCCTGAATGATAAAGGGGAAACAGGAATAGGACATGCCGACGTGCGTACCAGTTTTTTGTGTTTGTGGAGCTGGTTGATCTGTTCGCCCTTTCTCTCCATCTTCAGCAGTAACTTCTCCTGATCTCGCAGGATGTCGCTCCTCTCGTGGTCAGACACACCCACCTCGATCCGCCGCATCAACTCCCTCTGCTCCCTGACCCGTGGGTGAGCACGCACGCACACACGCACGCACACACGCACACACACACACACACACACACACACACACAGTTCTAAAATCAAATATTCCTCAAATTCATTACTGCTCACACACTCACTCACACACACACACACACACACACACACACACACACACACACACACACACACACACACACACACACACACACACACACACACACACACACACACACACACACACACACACACACACACACACACACACTCACAGGCTCATGAGGCGAAGCTCCTCCTGTAGCGCGCGCACGATCTCCGACAGCTCCTCCTCACTCGTGGACTCCGAGGGGGAGGAGGAGGCGGCGCTGTGGTCCGGGTGACGGTCCTCGGGGGGGGGGTGAGACAGCACCTGGCTGTTGCACAGCCGGGGCTGGTGCTGCTTCAGGAGGGACAGCACGGCCTGGACGTTGGCCCGGACCGAGTGGCTGCTGCCCACCGCCTGGAGGACAGCAGGAGACAGACACAGAGTCCAGCAGGCCAGAGGGACAGTAGAGGGTGAGGACAGCAGGAGACAGACACAGAGTCCAGCAGGCCAGAGGGACAGTAGAGGGTGAGGACAGCAGGAGACACACACACAGAGTCCAGCAGGCCAGAGGGACAGTAGAGGGCGAGGACAGCAGGAGACACACACACAGAGTCCAGCAGGCCAGAGGGACAGTAGAGGGTGAGGACAGCAGGAGACACACACACAGAGTCCAGCAGGCCAGAGGGACAGTAGAGGGTGAGGACAGCAGGAGACACACAGAGTCCAGCAGGCCAGAGGGACAGTAGAGGGTGAGGACAGACTACAGAGTAGAGGAGACTGAAGGTCAGGGACAGGACAGACTAGAGGAGACTGAAGGTCAGGTACAGGACAGACTAGAGTAGAGGAGACTGAAGGTCAGGGACAGGACAGACTAGAGTAGAGGAGACTGAAGGTCAGGGACAGGACAGACTAGAGGAGACTGAAGGACAGGGACAGGACAGACTAGAGTAGAGGAGACTGAAGGTCAGGGACAGGACAGACTAGAGGAGACTGAAGGACAGGGACAGGACAGACTAGAGTAGAGGAGACTGAAGGTCAGGGACAGGACAGACTAGAGGAGACTGAAAGACAGGCAGCAGAGGGGACTAAAGGAAAAAGGAATATCTAAAGTCAAAAGCCGACAGTATAACGCTGGGGGAGAGGGAGAGAGGCCGTGTTCACACAGGTCCTCAGCATGAGTCTTGGGTGAGCCGATCACAAATGGACATCTTGCAGCATTTGCAGTATCTCTAGATCTATGGACATCTTCTACATTTTCAGACGTTGTGGACAAAGCCAGCTTACGCTTTTGAGGATTTCGATTTATTTTAAAAGGTGAACTTGTTGGCAGGCGACCGAGAACGTAGAGGGGCGGCCCTTCGGTGTGGACCCCCGGGCCCTTCGGTGTGGACCCCCGGGCCCTTCGGTGTGGACCCCCGGGCCCTTCGGTGTGGACCCCCGGGCCCTTCGGTGTGGACCCCCGGTCCCGTCCACCTACTCACTGCTCCAACACCGTGGCCATGTTACGGGCCGGACCGCCTCAGACCACGTTCTGAGGCGGTCCGATCTCGACGCAACTTCAAAGCGCTTTGGCTGCATGGACACCGGGACGCAAAGCGGTCCACCTGGGATCGGATCACCCAAGACCCCCCCCCCCCCCCCCCCCCCCAGGTGTGAACCGGGCCTCAGAGGTGGGGGCAGGTTCAGTTTGGCCGGTGCCCCGCGGGTACGAACATACCGTTCCCGCTACAAAGGGCACGTCGCCGAGGCTCAGTGTGTAGTGAGGCTGGGGGCCTGGAGGCTGCTGCTGCGGAGGCTTCTGGACAGAGAAGCAAAACCCGCCAGTGAACGAGAGAAAGACAAATCGATGATGAATGCTGTTCTAAGACGGCACATAACACGAACCCACCGCCGAGAAATAATCCCCTGCTACCTGTGCCTCCTTGCTTCTTCTTCTGGACGTCCGCCTCTCATCTTTGGACCGCTTCCTGGGTGGCCGGAGAGAGACCGACTGAAGAAGAATCCGATTCGCCTCCAAACCCGTGTGTAGCTACGCAAGGCACACACAGATAGTAAACCGTACGCACCTGCTGAACCGATGTGTTTGACACTCAAACAGGAAGAATACGCAATATAATTGATTGGAGGTAAATAGAATGGATTAGCGACATTATAGGCTGCAAGAAGTATGAGTGGAAGGGAGATTCAGAGTGTATGATTGAATGCGTTTGTACCAGGTTTGCTTTATCTTGGACCAATTTCCTTTGATGTTCCTCTTCCTGCAGCTTCATCTCCAACCCTCGGATCTTGCTCTACCAGACAGACGGAACCGTCTGTTCAATGTCAGGGCTTTCTTTCAACGTGCACCACTGACCAGTTTCAGCAGTGCCCAACCGCTGCCGTACCTCTGCCTGGTTCTGGGTGAGCGTCAGCCTTATGTACTCTCGCTCCAGTCTCTCCAGCTTCTCCAACTGGGCACGCTCAGACGCAGAGCCGGGCGCTTGGTCACCTGACGGGTCTGTTGCCATGGAGACCTGGGAGAATCAACAATCGTCACTCCGCCCGTTTACTGTTATCGATTTATCTTCCTTCTCTGAGTGAGACCTAAGGTATGATAAGATACGGTACTTGGTGGACCCAGACGGGAACTTTGGATGCTGAATGTACCGGACAGTCGTGGACATGCAAGAGATTATTTGCTGTTTGTAGTTTTTACTGAAAATATATTAATATACACAATAAGAGCAGGAGCAATGTAGTATACACATAAATGTTAACATTACAGCCAGTTGAGGTAGAAATTATTAACAGTTCTATCAGTAATCTATCCCATTATTAACAGTACTATATCACATTATTAACAGTATTATCAGCGCTGTATTACATAATTAGCAGTAGTATGGGCGCTACATGACATTAGCAGTGGTATGGGCGCTACATGACATTAGCAGTGGTATGGGCGCTACATGACATTAGCAGTGGTATGGGCGCTACATGACATTAGCAGTGGTATGGGCGCTACATGACATTAGCAGTGGTATGGGCGCTACATGACATTAGCAGTGGTATGGGCGCTACATGACATTAGCAGTGGTATGGGCGCTACATGACATTAGCAGTGGTATGGGCGCTACATGACATTAGCAGTGGTATGGGCGCTACATGACATTAGCAGTGGTATGGGCGCTACATGAGTATTGCAGCGGGCTGAACCCCTCCTGGGCTGACCTGCTGTTTCAGCAGGCTGGTGCGGTCCTCCTTGGCGTGGCGGACCGTGCGTCTCATGTGGTCCAGCTGTCTCTCCAGCTGCTGGCAGCGGGACTCGGCCGCGGCGAGCTGGGTGAGCAACGCTGTGGGGGCGATCACACAGAGAAGGGCTTGAGCACTGGGGAGGACGTGTACGCAGGAACACAGTACCGTACCGTACACACTGGCGTCCACGCCGGCGCCCTTCTATGGAGAGCCACTGGAGATGGGTGCTCGCGGACGTTTATCTCACACAGATGGGTGCTCGCGTCCTTTGACCTGTGAGTCGTTTTTCGCACAGTTGGGCTGGATCCAAAACGGGTACCTTGGTTGCAGTGGGGTTGATAGCTCGCCCCTTCGCTTCGCACCTCCCTCTGGGCGGAGGTGTCGTCGGACCGCCGCTCCACCAGTGGTCGGGCGGAGGTGTCGTCGGACCGCCGCCCCACCAGGGATCGGGCGGAGGTGTCGTCGGACCGCCGCTCCACCAGGGGTCGGGCGGAGGTGTCGTCGGACCGCCGCTCCACCAGGGGTCGGGCGGAGGTGTCGGACCGCCGCTCCACCAGGGATCGGGCGGAGGTGTCGTCGGACCGCCGCTCCACCAGGGATCGGGCGGAGGTGTCGTCGGACCGCCGCTCCACCAGGGATCGGGCGGAGGTGTCGTCGGACCGCCGCTCCACCAGGGGTCGGGCGGAGGTGTCGTCGGACCGCTGCTCCACCAGGGGTCGGGCGGAGGTGTCGTCGGACCGCCGCTCCACCAGTGGTCGGGCGGAGGTGTCGTCGGACCGCTGCTCCACCAGGGGTCGGGCGGAGGTGTCGGACCGCCGCTCCACCAGGGGTCGGGCGGAGGTGTCGTCTGACCGCCGCTCCACCAGGGATCGGGTGGAGGTGTCGTCGGACCGCCGCTCCACCAGGGGTCGGGCGGAGGTGTCGTCGGACCGCCGCTCCACCAGGGGTCGGGCGGAGGTGTCGTCGGACCGCCGCTCCACCAGGGGTCGGGCGGAGGTGTCGTCGGACCGCCGCTCCACCAGTGGTCGGGCGGAGGTGTCGTCGGACCGCCGCTCCACCAGGGGTCGGGCGGAGGTGGTGGGCGGTGCATCTCTCCCCAGCGCCTGCAGACCGAGGTCCGCTTGTCTTTTCTCCAGCTCCAGCCGCCTGATCTTCTCCTGGAGGTTCCTCAGGGCTGAAATGATCTCTACGCATCCACAGGGAAACGTACCATCATGACACACAAGTGTTTACAGGGCAGCGTAAAGGAGCACATGCACGCTGGTGTATACCAGCAGGGGATAGCATGGGTATGTTGAAATGTTTCACACATTTAAGGTTAGGCGTGAAGCTGCTGAACGCGTTTATAGTGTGGATTCGTTTTAGCATAAGATTGATGCACTAACCCTGAACATTTTGCTCATTATGAAAAGGATGACATTGCTTTTCTGATGACCTGGCAACCCTCTGTAGACAATGAACTCCTTATTGCTAGGTTACTGACAGACACTATATAAAATAAACTGCCCTGTCTAAACACAGTATAGGCAATGATGGTCAATCGACTGTAGACTTCTGAAAGACGAAATAGAGAAATAGGATATTGCTGGAGCTTAGAAAGTGGGGCAGACTGAAGGAATGATTGAATGGCGAGAGGTGTAGGATCAAATTTCCCATTCTGTTGCTATGGAGCGATCATGAGATCCAATACCTCGATGGAAACGGTGTGTTTGAGAAACCAAAATGGGTACAAACACACACAATACCACGCCTACCTGCGCTGTTGGACTCTGGGAATGACTTGACAGGCGATGCATGTGTAGGTGTAGACCTCTGGTACATGTGTGGCTGTGGTTTGTAGAGGTTGGTGGTCTCGATGAAGGGCTGGTACGCAGGGTAGTCTTTATAAGACGATAACGATGGACTGCCACACATGAGACCTGTGGGCAGCGTTGGACACCACTCCTGGGGAGAACCACAGCTAAATAATGAATAGCATGTCACTCAAACAAGGCCAGCATGGCCCTTTATTTTGAAATTCCACATTCACTATCACTCATGCTTTATACGGTCTCACTTCCCACGACGGGATGCAAGCTGGTCAGCTGCACACCACATGATCCGTGAGTTTGAGCGGCCGATTTAGACACATCATTCACTTTCACGGATCCACTGACAGGACATATATCTACGTTATATACAATAATATGCCTTGCAAAATGAGCAGTTTTCCCTGGGCGGCAGTGATACTATAGTGGTATTCAGTGTCATTTCACTGAGTACACAAATACACCCAATTGCTTGTTTGCACACTCGACTGCCAGATGAATGTGGACGACATTAATGCGTAACTTTAATACCTTTTTCTGATGAGCATCACCGGCGGGTGTTTTTGACAGCGTCTCCATTTAAATACCAGCTCGGCTTCTAGTCTGGTGGTAGTATTTTTGCATGTACAAACAATTCTTTCAATCGTTCATACTTAGATACTGAGAATAAAGGAATTGCATCGGGTTAGATGCACAGGCTGGTTACACAAAATTGTAGATATAACTGGGAACCCAAAACAACTCCACTTCTCCTCTCGGTCTACTCCATCCGTTGTGCATTTATTGGCTAAGCAAAGCTTACCAGGAAATGTAGTTTTCCTTCTTATCATTACACCATAGAAACCACTGAAATAGCGCGAAAAGAAACTACAATAACCACAGTGCCGTCGAAACGGGGGGCGCGTCGCTTTCGAGACTCGCGCGGAACTTTAGTGGAAGGCGTGCTAGTTTGGGTTAAGGTTTTGAGCAGGCAAGGTACCACGTTGTCGTTACGTTATGTATTTCGATGTTATGTTATGTACAACTATAACTCTGTGGCATAAACCGCTACGTGATTTACAGCACTGTTGCGTTGTGTGTTTTCAAACCGCCACATGTAAACGATGTATTCCCGCCATGGCTTACGT
Organism: Lota lota; assembly: GCA_026745465.1. Lineage (NCBI taxonomy): Eukaryota > Metazoa > Chordata > Actinopteri > Gadiformes > Lotidae > Lota > Lota lota. The sequence goes on from JACYXH010000228.1 coordinate 2,552,686, forward strand.
AGCATCACTATGCTATGTATGCTAACGACGCTTTGTGATTGACAGGGTGCGTCGTCCAGCTCCACACTGCGCCACCATGTCAGCGGGGACCGCTCTGTGAGTATGAACAGAACCCCGTTTTCACTGGCCTTATTCCGACCGTTGGTCCGACCCGGTGGGCGGGTGAGAATCAGAATGCATCATGGGATGTTTTGGGATTCCCCGAGAGAGTTGTAGTACTTTCAAGTCCCAAATAAACGTAAATATACCATAACCTAGGAAATAATGTGCAATTCCTAACCCCGTTATAAGACGTACAAATGGATGCAGTAGTAAACACGAACACCATTAGGAAACCATTAACTGTTCGTTAATCGTTGGTTAATGCTTATGACTGCATTAACTAATGTTAAATATTGGTTCATTATTGTGAAGTGTTACCACCAATGTCGTTGCAGCTTTTTTTTCGCTCCATGTTTTAAACCCGTACACGGAGGCATTGTTGATGACTGCAATATCGCTATATAAAATAGTTTTATTTGGGTCGTGACTCAATGGCTCATGAGACGTGTGGGTCTAGAGCCCCACCCGTACCCATATAGACCAGCATCACTGGGGCTATACCAGTTCAGAGCCCCACCCGTACCCCTATAGACCAGCATCACTGAGGCTATACCAGTTCAGAGCCTCACCCGTACCCCTATAGACCAGCATCACTGGGGCTATACCAGTTCAGAGCCCCACCCGTACCCCTATAGACCAGCATCACTGGGGCTAGACCAGTTCAGAGCCTCACCCGTACCCCTATAGACCAGCATCACTGGGGCTATACCAGTTCAGAGCCCCACCCGTACCCCTATAGACCAGCATCACTGGGGCTAGACCAGTTCAGAGCCTCACCCGTACCCCTATAGACCAGCATCACTGGGGCTATACCAGTTCAGAGCCTCACCCGTACCCCTATAGACCAGCATCACTGGGGCTATACCAGTTCAGAGCCCCACCCGTACCCCTATAGAACAGCATCACTGGGGCTATACCAGTTCAGAGCCTCACCCGTACCCCTATAGACCAGCATCACTGGGGCTAGACCAGCATCACTGGGGCTAGACCAGTTCAGAGCCCCACCCGTACCCCTATAGACCAGCATCACTGGGGCTAGACCAGCATCACTGGGGCTAGACCAGTTCAGAGCCCCACCCGTACCCCTATAGACCAGCATCACTGGGGCTATACCAGTTCAGAGCCTCACCCGTACCCCTATAGAACAGCATCACTGGGGCTATACCAGTTCAGAGCCTCACCCGTACCCCTATAGACCAGCATCACTGGGGCTAGACCAGCATCACTGGGGCTAGACCAGTTCAGAGCCCCACCCGTACCCCTATAGACCAGCATCACTGGGGCTAGACCAGTTCAGAGCCCCACCCGTACCCCTATAGACCAGCATCACTGGGGCTAGACCAGTTCAGAGCCCCACCCGTACCCCTATAGACCAGCATCACTGGGGCTAGACCAGCATCACTGGGGCTAGACCAGTTCAGAGCCCCACCCGTACCCCTATAGACCAGCATCACTGGGGCTAGACCAGTTCAGAGCCCCACCCGTACCCCTATAGAACAGCATCACTGGGGCTATACCAGTTCAGAGCCTCACCCGTACCCCTATAGACTAGCATCACTGGGGCTAGACCAGCATCACTGGGGCTAGACCAGTTCAGAGCCCCACCCGTACCCCTATAGACCAGCATCACTGGGGCTAGACCAGTTCAGAGCCCCACCCGTACCCCTATAGACCAGCATCACTGGGGCTAGACCAGCATCACTGGGGCTAGACCAGTTCAGAGCCCCACCCGTACCCCTATAGACCAGCATCACTGGGGCTAGACCAGTTCAGAGCCCCACCCGTACCCCTATAGACCAGCATCACTGGGGCTATACCAGTTCAGAGCCTCACCCGTACCCCTATAGAACAGCATCACTGGGGCTAGACCAGCATCACTGGGGCTAGACCAGTTCAGAGCCCCACCCGTACCCCTATAGACCAGCATCACTGGGGCTAGACCAGTTCAGAGCCCCACCCGTACCCCTATAGACCAGCATCACTGGGGCTAGACCAGTTCAGAGCCCCACCCGTACCCCTATAGACCAGCATCACTGGGGCTAGACCAGCATCACTGGGGCTAGACCAGCATCACTGGGGCTAGACCAGTTCAGAGCCCCACCCGTACCCCTATAGACCAGCATCACTGGGGCTAGACCAGTTCAGAGCCCCACCCGTACCCCTATAGACCAGCATCACTGGGGCTAGACCAGCATCACTGGGGCTAGACCAGTTCAGAGCCCCACCCGTACCCCTATAGACCAGCATCACTGGGGCTAGACCAGTTCAGAGCCCCACCCGTACCCCTATAGACCAGCATCACTCACACTCTGATCCCCGCCCCCTCCCAGGGATGACGAAGATACATTCAAGATCCTCATAGCGACCGATATACACCTGGGCTTCCTGGAGAAGGATGCCATCCGAGGGGAAGACACCTTCACCACCCTGGAAGAGATCCTGAAGTGTGCCAGGACCAACCAGGTGGTGTTTCTATGATTATCGAACCTACAAAAGGCATATTTTAAAGGGGAAAGTCAACCCCAAAATCACTTTATTCTGTTGAAAACTGGTTTGGGTCTCACAAATTGTCGGTGAACTTCTCTTTTGTTGTTTTTGACTAAAATGCGTAAAGTTGTTAAATGGGGGAAACCAAAAGTCTGCTACTTCCCGCTCAAAACGCTTTACCTGAGTGGTCGTTTTCTATTGGCTGTGCCGCCAGCTGGAGCCACTGAGACACGGGTTTAGACCCCGCCCCTAACGGCCCGTTATTTCTAAAAGCTGAAAGGCGGAGGTTCTCCTTCTGAAACGGGGGTTTTGCTCCTCCTTTAATAAGACGGACGGTGCTTTCTTAGTCCCAGAGGGGAGCTCTGGATATGTATCATATCATGGACCTCATGGTGACACCCCAGGCTTCCCCTCTGCTCTGCAGGTGGACTTCATCCTGCTCGGGGGGGATCTCTTCCATGAGAACAAGCCGTCTCGCCGCTGCCTCCACAACTGCATCACCATGCTCCGGAAGTACTGCATGGGAGGCACGCCCATCGTCTTCGATGTAGTCAGCGACCAAACCGTCAACTTCGGCACCAGCGCGTGAGTCTCGCCCTCACTCTGTTTTACGGATTGCCGTCCCTTTTTTGTATTCCCAGTCCCCCAAAGCCTTCAGCAGCCTTCAGCTCAGTCTTGGTGGGGTTTCTTTGGGGGGTGTGGTGCGTGTGTTGATCGTGTCCTGCTCTGCGTTCACATTCAGGTTTCCGTGGGTGAACTATCAGGACGAGAACCTCAACATCTCTATACCCGTGTTCAGTGTCCACGGGAACCACGACGATCCAACTGGAGTGAGTTCCTCTCCGTGTGGGACGTCATCGCCGCACGCTGTTGCTGACGTGTAACTCTGTGTCTTCTCCTCCCCAAGTCTGAGGGCCTGTGCGCATTGGACCTGCTGAGCACCTGTGGGCTGGTCAATCACTTTGGTCGCTCCCTGTCAGTGGAGAAGATCGAGATTAGCCCCGTACTGATGCAAAAAGGAACCACCAAATTGGCACTTTATGGGCTTGGTGAGTGTATGTTTGGGTGGAATGGTGGAAAAATATACTTGAGTACATGTATGCATGCATATCTGAATTGAATGGTGTGTGTATGTGTGCGTGTGTGCGTGCATGATTGCACGCCTGGTGTGTGTACTTGCGAGCGCCTGCCCGTGCGTGTCTGGTGTGTGTGTCTGATGTGTGCGTGCGTGTCTGGTGTGTGCGTGTGTGTGTCTGATGTGTGCGTGCGTGTCTGATTGTGTGTGCGTGTGTGTCTGATGTGTGTGTGTGTGCGTGCGTGTGATTGTGTGTGTCTGATGTGTGCGTGCAGGTGTCTGGTGTGTGTCTGTAGTGTGCGATGGTTTGTCGTGTGTCTGTGTGTGAGTGTGTGCGTGTGTGTCTGATGTGTGTGTGTGTGTGCGGTGTGTCTGATGTGTGTGTGTCGTGCGTGTCTGATTGTGTGTGACGATGATGTGTCTGGTGTGTTGATTTGTGGGTGTCTGATTGTGTGGGTCCGTGGCCGTCTACAAGAACGTAGCTTGTTCTTCAATCTCCTTTCCCCATTGTACAGGGTATAGAAGTATAGCATGTTAGCATTAATGACATCGCTATTATTGAGCTATTAGAACTCTGTTTTCAACATCTGTGTGTGTGTGTGTGTGTGTGTGTGTGTGTGTGTGTGTGTGTGTGTGTGTGTGTGTGTGTGTGTGTGTGTGTGTGTGTGTGTGTGTGTGTGTGTGTGTGTGTGTGTGTGTGTGTGTGTGTGTGTGTGTGTGTGTGTGTGTGTGTGTGTGTGTGTGTGTGTGTCCCTCAGGAGTAAGCACGGCCCCACCAACTACATCCCGGAGCAGTTCCTGGATGAGTTCATTGACCTGGTGGTCTGGGGCCACGAGCACGAGTGTCTGATCAGCCCCACCCGCAACGAGCAGCAGCTCTTCTACGTCACCCAGCCGGGCAGCTCCGTCGCCACCTCCCTGTCTCCTGGAGAGGCCGCCAAGAAGTATACATACATACATACATACACCGTCTCTCATGTTTATTATGCTGCTTATTCACGCACGCACGCACGCAGACACACACACACACACACACACACACACACACACACACACACACACACACACACACACACACACACACACACACACACACACACACACACACACACACACACACAGACGCCCTACACAGACAGACAGATAGAGACACACACACACACACACACACGCACGCACACGCCCTACACAGACAGACAGATAGAGACACACACACACACGCCCTACACAGATAGAGAGACACACACACAGAAAGAAACACTGACATGATTCTATTTTCTGATTGCGCTCAGCCACCTCGAGTGAGAAAATGTAATTAAATCCCTTTATGTAAACGTCTGACCTTTGTCCTGTTTCCGCATCACCCCAGGCACATCGGCTTGCTGAGGGTCAAAGGTCGTAAGATGAACCTGCAGAAGATCCCCCTGAACACAGTGCGGCAGTTCTTCATCCAGGACATTGTGCTGGCAGACCACCAAGACCTCTTCACGCCTGAAACACCGCGGGCCACAAAGAAGGTGGAGGACTTCTGCCACGCCAAGGTGGAGCAACCACGCACACACAGCCAAACACGCACCACACACAGCCAAACACGCACCACACACAGCCAAACACACACCACACACAGCCAAACACACACCACACACAGCCAAACACACACCACACACAGCCAAACACACACCACACACAGCCAAACATACACTACACACAGCCAAACATACACCACACACAGCCAAACACACACCATACACATACACCACACACAGCCAAACACGCACAGCCAAACATACACCACACACATACACCACACAGCCAAACATACACCACACAGCCAAACATACACCACACACAGCCAAACACACACCACACACAGCCAAACACGCACCACACACACACACCACACACAGCCAAACATACACCACACACAGCCAAACACACACCACACACACACACCACACACAGCCAAACACACACCACACACAGCCAAACATATACCACACACAGCCAAACACACACCACACAGCCAAACACACACCACACACAGCCAAACACACACCAATCGCATTGATACAGCTTTTGGTAGTCTCACAAATCAATGGTCTAGTAGAAGTCTCCCACAGCAGCCGAAACATTTCCGAAGACACACGCCTTTATTTAATCCATGGGATGTCACCGGGATATTGAGACGAAATGGGACATGTCCTTCTACCTGTGGTTCCCAAGCGTGCATAGGCATCATTTTATCTTTGTTGTTTTTATTTTTATACATTTCTTTCATAAAAAACAGCAACATTTGAATCCTGAATTTCGATCCGTATACCAACCGTATAAATGAATATCCAACTATTCCACTATTCACGCTCGGCACTAAGATTTACATCTTAACTCTGATGGGTTTGTCTTGGGAAGACTATCTCCGTAACAAAACAGGAAACACTGCGTAACTCCGCCCCTCACACTTTCTGGCTTCCTGCCCAGGCGCCGTGCAGTCTCCCCCCCCCCAGACGTTCAGCTACAGCACGGGCTCTGAATCTGAGATCAGGATATGTCCTTAACTTCCCTGCGCTCCTCAAACTCATGCCTAGGTGGTGGAGATGTTGGAGCAGGCAGAACGAGAACGACTGGGCTGCCCGCTGACGCCAGAGAAACCACTCATTCGTATCAGAGTAAGAGTCGACGGAACCTTGCGCCACACACGCACACACACACGCACGCACACATACACACCTACACTCACTCACTCACTCACTCACTCACTCACTCACTCACTCACACGCACTCACACTCACATGCACACACACCTACAAAAACACACACACACACACATACACATTCACACCTACAAACACACACGCTCACACTCGCTCACACTCACTCACACATGCACACACACACACACACTCACACTCACACACACACACCCACCTACAAACACACACACACTCACACACACACCCACCTACAAACACACACACACTCACACACACACACACACACATGCACACATACCTACAAAAACACACACACACACACACACACACGCACACACACACCTACACACACGCACACACACCTACACACACACACACACCTACACACACGCACACACACGACGCCATGAAGGCGGTGTAACGGCAGTTCGATGTTCTTTGGTGGCCCCTCCCCAGGTGGACTACAGCGGTGGCTTTGAGGCGTTCAACACCTCGCGCTTCAGTCAGAAGTTTGTGGACCGCGTGGCCAACCCCAAAGACGTCATCCACTTCCTCCGACGGCGGAGAGAACAAGGAGGCCGTCAAAGGTGTCGCACCGCACGCTACTCTGGTAGGAGCCGTTGATGATTCAAGAGGCTGGTCCCTCCTTTCATCCGCTGTGCTGTGCCACCGTGTGTTTCAGACGAGATGGATGTCGACTACAGCCAGCTGGTTCGAAACACTGCGTTGGAGGGGCTGAGAGTGGAGGACCTGGTCAAACAGTACTTTGAGGCGGCCGAACAGGTACGCCGAACGCTCACAGAGACAGCATCACAGGTCACGCATGATGTCAAAGGTGCTGCAGGGAAGATTCAAGAGGTTTAAAGATGGAGAGTGCAAAAAAGAACGGAGGAGAGCAAGGTTTTGAGACTGAACACCCCAAACGCTTTCCACATCCTCTGTGCTCCCTCTTTCCCTATGTGTCTGTACCATGGAGAAGTGTTGTTTCTCTTTCTTCTGACAAATGTATTTATTGTAAGTCACTTTGGATAAAAGCGTCTGCTAAATGCCCTAAATGGAAATACAAGTGTTGCATTTCACTCACCTGTGATTGACTGTCAAGGGGATTCTTCTGGGGGGCCCCAGAAGGGCTGAAGTGATTGGTCTCATACAGAGGCAGGCGCATTGAACTCAAAGCAGATGTTCTCACAGCACGTTTCACTCACTTACAGCAGATGAATGGCTGTTTTGTTTCTAGGAAATACACTAAAATAATAGCTGCTAGTGTATATAGAGGGTAGACGCTACCTACAGCACCTGTCAATTGTATTGTAGAAGGTCCAGTTGTCCCTGCTGACTGAGAGTGGCATGGGGAAGGCCATCCAGGAGTTTGTGGACAAAGACGAGAAGGAAGCCATCGAGGAGCTGATCAGCTACCAGCTGGAGAAGACGCAGCGCCACCTGCAGGCCCGGGGGGTGAACACGGAGCAGGACATCGACATGGAGGTAGGGTGTGAGGGGAAACGTGGGGAACCACCACACTTCCCGAGGCCCTCCGTGTGGTGTATGTGACATGGTGATGCGTCTTACAGATCCAACGTTTCAGAGACGCCAAAAAGAACACCACTGAGGAGGACCAGGAGATCACAGAAGTACGTTTATTTTACGCTCAGAACATATTCTTTCACGCACACCTACATGCATGGATACGCACACACCTACAACACACACAGGGATTTGTACTGCGACTAACGTCTTTGTTTCCTTGTTGTTGTGTCTTCTCCACCTTTGCTTATTTACTGCTCCCTGGTTCTCCTTGTTCTGCTGGTTCGGCTGGTCCTCCTGGTTCTCCTGGTTCGGTTGGTTCCCCTGGTTCTCCTGGTCCTCCTGGTTCTCCTGGTTCGGTTGGTTCCCCTGGTTCTCCTGGTCCTCCTGGTTCTCCTGGTTCGGTTGGTTCCCCTGGTTCTCCTGGTCCTCCTGGTTCTCCTGGTTCGGTTGGTTCCCCTGGTTCTCCTGGTCCTCCTGGTTCTCCTGGTTCGGTTGGTCCTCCTGGTTCTGCTGGTTCTCCTGGTTTGGTTTGTTCTCCTGGTTCTGCTGGTTCTCCTGGTTCTCCTCAGGCCATCCACCGAGCCAAGGCTCTGCGTCTGGAGCGGGGGGGCGTCCCTCAGGACCAGGACACGTTGGATGAGCTGGCCGACGCCCCCATGGACTCTGATGAGGACGTAGCTCCGCCCCCAGCACCCGCACGAGGAAGAGGCGGCCGGGGGCGGGGCAGCCGGGGGAGGGGGAGGGGTGAGTTACCATGACAACTACAGTGACCTGGTTTGTTTTACCCATTTTGTCGGCGTGTTGAAGATGACATGGAGAGTCTGGAGAACAGTATTTAGAAGGGTCAACTAGACAGTTTGAAATCAGCTTGTTGGTGTTTACTCCCTTTTGATGAGGAGGGAATGAACCCAGGCCAAATAACAAAGTACCGCAGTATTTTGCTATTTATTATTTGTGGATATTTCCAATATAGTAATGTTACGTTCCTTTAAACTGTTTAAGACGTGTAGGAACTAACAAAACCACCAGAGGTAGAAAACATTGAAGAGACACAACTGAATAATAAAGGTTAATTTATTGTGGGGGACACAAAGCGAACCTAATCTCTCTAGAAAAGGGTTATCTACAGGTGAGATGTACAGGGTACCCCACCTTACCTAGGGTCTCTAGAAAAGGGTTATCTACAGGTGAGATGTACAGGGTACCCCACCTTACCTAGGGTCTCTAGAAAAGGGTTATCTACAGGTGAGATGTACAGGGTACCCCACCTTACCTAGGGTCTCTAGAAAAGGGTTATCTACAGGTGAGATGTACAGGGTACCCACCTTACCTAGGGTCTCTAGAAAAGGGTTATCTACAGGTGAGATGTACAGGGTACCCACCTTACCTAGGGTCTCTAGAAAAGGGTTATCTACAGGTGAGATGTACAGGGTACCCACCTTACCTAGGGTCTCTAGAAAAGGGTTATCTACAGGTGAGATGTACAGGGTACCCACCTTACCTAGGGTCTCTAGAAAAGGGTTATCTACAGGTGAGATGTACAGGGTACCCCCCTTACCTAGGGTCTCTAGAAAAGGGTTATCTACAGGTGAGATGTACAGGGTACCCACCTTACCTAGGGTCTCTAGAAAAGGGTTATCTACAGGTGAGATGTACAGGGTACCCCCCTTACCTAGGGTCTCTAGAAAAGGGTTATCTATGTGTGACATGTACAGGGTACCCCACCTTACCTAGGGTCTCTAGAAAAGGGTTATCTACAGGTGAGATGTACAGGGTACCCCCCTTACCTAGGGTCTCTAGAAAAGGGTTATCTATGTGTGACATGTACAGGGTACCCCACCTTACCTAGGGTCTCTAGAAAAGGGTTATCTAGCTTTGGTCCTGCCAATCAGGAATAAGGGAGGGGCAGTACCTGGGAAGACAGAGGGAGAACGAGAAACACGCCCACAAACACGCCCACACCCACAGGCACAACGCTAAGGGGATAATGCACAGCGAGCCCCACTTATCACACGGCTACTTACTAAAGAAATCAATCATGAGAAAAAATACAACAATCAAAAAAAGATTTTATTGTTAAATAAAAACAATACGGAAATAACAGACCGCTGAATGCCCTGCTTGACCAATCAGAGACAAGGATTTAACCAAGCAGTGTAATAAATGGCACACAACACCCCCGCCCATAATGTCCGAACATCCCAAAGGCCCGGAGGGGGCCCAGACTGCGGCCCCTTCTCCGCGCTACAGCAAGGTGCACCCATTGGGTGTTGGCTTCACTGCAGTAGCGCCTTGCAGTGAACCTTAAACACGACCCTATGTTGGGTTTGAGTGCGTGTGAGCGTGATACACTCTACGCCTGTCTGACCGCGCCCAGGCGCCGCTGCTTCTCAACCAAGGGCAGCGGGACGGGGCCGAGGTCAGAGGTCGTCAGCCGCGGCCGCCGGCGGGAGCATCATGGAAGGTCAGTTCGTTTCAACGTCAAAACACCTTCAAAAAGAGTTGAAGGATGCAAAACTGCCATTGCCCCAGGATCAGTTGCTTCTGTATATTACGTTCGTACGTTTCTCTCTCTCTCTCTCCTGACTCTAGCTTTCGACGCTCCGGCCCAGAGACGCCCCCGTCCCGGAGACGCCAAGTCTTACTCAGAACAAGTACGACTCCCTTCTCTTGTCTTCCTCTGTTCTTACTCTGCTGTCGTCACCCCCTAACAGGGCGCTTTGTTTCAGGTCGTCATCGACGACTCGGACGAGGACTTCCCCACGATGAAGTCATCGCGCCCCACTCCCCGGTGCGTTTGTGCCCCCCCCCCCTCGTTAAGATTCCCTTTTTAAGTTCTAACTAAAGGAAGCTTTGGTTCTGCTTGTTGATCTGACATCTTCCTCCCTGGTCCCCTGTCCCAGAGCCTCCTCCTCATCTTCCTCCCTGGTCCCCTGTCCCAGAGCCTCCTCATCTTCCTCCCTGGTCCCCTGTCCCAGAGCCTCCTCCTCATCTTCCTCCCTGGTCCCCTGTCCCAGAGCCTCCTCGTCATCCGCCAGCAAGCCCAGCTACCAGAGCACCAGTGAGAGTCAGTCATCCCGAGGGGTGGCGTTTGAAGACAGCGATGACGACGAGGTAGCTTCCCCACCTGCTCCTCTTCGTCACCTCGTTCATCAAGCACCGCTTGGCCGATGAACACTGAACTAACCAATCCACCTCTCTGTCTCTCTGTGTGTGTGTGTGTGTGTGTGTGTGTGTGTGTGTGTGTGTGTGTGTGTGTGTGTGTGTGTGTGTGTGTGTGTGTGTGTGTGTGTGTGTGTGTGTGTGTGTGTGTGTGTGTGTGTGTGTGTGTCTTCAAATCAGGAGGATCCTTTCAAAGGTCCCAGAAGTCATACCCAAAGATAAGCTCGCCAGAGATGGGTTCTTGTAGAAAATGTTTGGCAGGGTTCCTTTTGAGGAATGCTGGAGCTCCAGAAGTCCACTTTGTGTTCCAGTACTTCCGTCTGTGTGTTCTGGTGGTCTGGGAGTACTGTCCTATGGTTTGGCTGCACTGTCCGGACAGGTGTTCCTCTCCACAGAGGACCCGTCCTCAAACCCTGCATCCTGTGCTTACCGGACAAACCACGCCAGACGCAAGCCTAGACCAGGCGAAGCCGCTGAGGAGACTCTGATTCGTTGTTGTTTTACCACAGGAGCTCCACATGTTTTCAGGGTTGGTGACGTACTCTGCCACATTGTAGCCTGTAGTGCCTGTAGCATTTGTTCTTTCAAGTTGAGGTCCTAGATGTGCCACGAGGGTGAAGCTCTGAAGAACCGTATGGTTTTGCAAAAAAAAACAATAAACAAAAACACCTGCATTTCCCAACTTTATTCATTTGTCCTTTTTTCTTTGGTCTCATCCACGTTCAACTCCACAATGTACACTTGTTTTAGGAACCTCAGGTGGATTTAACCTCCCTTATCCTTAGGGAAATCCAACACATCGATGGAATCCATAGGACGGGCTCAGTGTGTCTTCACTGAAATACAAATCCTGATGTTGGCCATGATGTTATTATCATTATCATCCATTTTCATTTGATTAGTCTTGGAGAAGAAGGAGCTGCATGTTATCTTGCTGCTGGTGAGTATAGAAACTAACTCGAACTCGTGTGTTTAGCATTTCAGTTGGAAGAGCTAACGCTAACCCTGTTAGAAAGTGGGCAATCAGCCAGTTTTGATCAGCAGGTGTGGACAATAGACTTCATTGTAGGGCAGAGCTAAGGCTGCCTATACAGCAGAACCAGGAAGCTGGTAAGTTGGTTACATTTGATTTAGTTTGTTTGTTACAAACCCTGCACTCTTGACACCGGTGTCCCTCAAGGCTCAGTACTTTGAGCCCTTTTGTTCTCCTTATATACTAGATCCTTGGGCTCTGTAATCACATCACAGTTTCTCCTACCTCTGCTACACCCGACAGCATTTGGACGACCTGAAGCTTAACCTCGACAAGACTGAGCTCCTCCTTGTGCCAGGGAAAGACTGCCCTCACATGGACTTATCGGTCAGTGTCGAGGACATTGCGGTCTCTCCATCACCAACCGCGAGGAACCTCGGTGTGGTACTGGACAACCAGCTGTGCTGCACCGCCAGCATCACCGCGGGGCCCGATCCTGCAGATTCGCTCTCTACACCATCCGCAGGATCCGGCCCTTCCTCACCAGGGAAGCGGTCATCATCTCCCACCTCGACCACTGCAACTCGCTCCTGGCTGGACTCCCTGTCTCCGCGAGAAGGTCTATTAATCGACTATCTTTAGAAATTGTAATACACATTTTTTAATCCTGGAATTTTCCGCAAGGGTTGGTCTGATCTCCCTGAAGGGGCGTGACCAAACGCCCCGTGACATTCTGTACCCCCCCCCACCCCCACTTCCCCTCGAGCGTCAGTAGGTGACCATCTTGTAACTGGGGTCCTCGCGTGCGCTGGCGGCATCGGATCAGACGGGAAAAGCGCAGCATTGGAGAGAAACGAAGTGACCGCCGAGAGCTCATTCTCACCCGTCATCGAATAGGAATGTCGCCGTTAAACTGCGGAGATTCCCCTCCAGGAGCACGTGCACGAGGTTACGCACGCAGAGCCGTTTCAAAGACTTCTACCTTGAGTGTTGTGTTCTCCCTCAAGGAGGATTCAGGACTTGGCTGAAACTCGTTTTCTAGTTGATTTACGCGCCTACTAACCCTACTAACCCTACTGACCCTACTGACCCTACTAACCCTACTGACCCTACTAACCCTACTGACCCTACTAACCCTACTAACCCTACTGACCCTACTAACCCTACTGACCCTACTGACCCTACTAACCCTACTAACCCTACTGACCCTACTGACCCTACTAACCCTACTAACCCTACTAACCCTACTGACCCTACTAACCCTACTAACCCTACTGCGGACGATAGGAGTGACCGGTTGACCGTGAAGGTAACGTTAGGGCTACGGACCCAGATGACGGCAGTGGGCTGTTTTATTTGTTACGCACACTATGCTCCAATGTATATAGTTGAGTTATTTGTAGCATTTAGCTGAAATGTGAAAGTCAAGGCGATGGAGCTGTCCTGTTCATGTAGAGACAATCAGGTCGACGCGCGATGGGAAGGAAACGATCTGGATTCATGTTTTGTTCGTTGACATTATAATCAATAAAATAGTATATTTATTAGACAAGGGACCATGACCTCTGACATTTACCCTGCTAACATCGGTGCCAACACGGCCAGAGAAGAGAAGGTGGATTAGGACCACACCTTTAGGGTGGTCAGCCCCTAATGAGAGTAGGACATGCATACAGTGCCTTGCAAAAGTGTTCAACCCCCCCCCCCCCCCCCCCCCCCCCCCCCCTGCTAAATTACTAATTCCACTGGATAACAATTAATTATTTTTCTAAATATGCTATTTTAATTTACAACAATTATACTTTTAATGCATTACTAGTAAGTACAGTAACATGGGTTTTACACCACAAATTATTTACCGGCATCATACAATACAGATATTGTCAAATCAGGAATGCACTCCAACCCCTGCACCAAGGAGCAACTGGTGAGAGCTGAGTTCATCTCAGACCAAAAACCAGTTGCTACTAAAAAAGAGTGCAATGAGTCACATTCTTTGCATGCTGTACATCTAGGGCCTATGCATTAGGGCAAGAAGAAGTCATTCCTTTTTCTACAACTCCTCAAGGATCCACCCTGGAGCGATCCAGTGCAAGCCTTGTTATGAAGAGTCTGTGTTGAGGCTTGAAAAATAAAGTCCACGCAACTTGATTTGCCAACTTACTGACAACTGCGAGGCACGGTAATAACGACCAATGTTCCACTTTAAACTGCGCCACAAAATCCACTACCTACTTCTTATTTTTCAAAAAATGATATTGGAAAAGAATATCTTTGTAGGGGTGCTGATATGAAATTTAGGTGAGCACCCCGAAAAGGAGTCTAAAATGGCCCCCGGTCAGCGGACACCAAAGTGACTGCAACCGCTGTGCTTCAGTACTTAATAGTACTGAGTAATATATTATATTATTACAAATATAGTAATATTTGTATGTGCAACGTTTGCTCTAATGCAGGTACTTAGCTCGACCCAACCATGCCCATCTGAACGCTAATATACAACACGTGTAAAGAAAGGGCAATGGAGCGAACACAAATCCTAAAGGAATGTGATGGTTAGGAGTGTATTAACGACCTCAACACGACAGCTGACCCAACAGAACTAAAGGCATAATGGGATGAACTTCTCTAATTGGTCAGACTTCCATGCAGTTTGTGCTCGTCAAGATTCATCCATGTATAGGCGTGTAGGGGCAGGCTGGAGAGTTTGGTTTTGTATTTATTATTTTGATTATGTTTTTAATCTACACAGGGACCCATACATCACAAACCGAAATTGAGCGAGGTAGAAAGAGACAAAAAAAAAAGATGTCATTCTCCCAGACACACAACTACCCACCTCTCTATACCAGAACAATGAATCTCTTTAAAATGATCTTCTCTTTTGTCTTTCACAGAGGCGGTTGTGTAGTGAATCTCCAGCCTGCTAATGAGCTCAGCTCGACTGACACTAGCGTGTCGTACATGGGGTGAATGTGGGCACCAAGCTAGTTGTCTATGCCTTGGGTGACCTAGACGATCAGATTCAATAATCAAAATCACTCTACTGTGTGTGTGTGTGTGTGTTTGTATGCATGTTTGTGTGTGTGTGTGTGTGTTTGTATGCGTGTGCGTGTGTGTGTGTATGCATGTTTATGTGTGTGTTTGTGTGTGTGTTTGTATGCATGTTTATGTGTGTGTGTTTGTATGTGTGTGTGTGTGTGTTTGTATGCATGTTTGTGTGTGTTTGTATGTGTGTGTGTTTGTATGCATGTGTGTGTGTGTTTGTATGCATGTTTGTGTGTGTGTGTTTGTATGCATGTTTGTGTGTGTGTATGCATGTTTGTGTGTGTGTGTGTGTTTATGTGTGTGTGTTTGTGTGTGTGTGTGTGTTTGTATGCATGTGTGTGTGTTTGTATGCATGTGTGTGTGTGTGTTTGTATGTGTGTGTGTGTTTGTATGCATGTTTATGTGTGTGTGTGTGTGTTTGTATGTGTGTGTGTGTGTGTGTGTTTGTATGCATGTTTATGTGTGTGTTTGTATGTGTGTGTGTTTTTATGCATGTGTGTGTGTGTTTGTATGCATGTTTGTGTGTGTGTGTGTATGCATGTTTGTGTGTGTGTGTGTGTTTATGTGTGTGTGTTTGTGTGTGTGTGTGTGTTTGTATGCATGTGTGTGTGTTTGTATGCATGTGTGTGTGTGTGTGTGTTTGTATGTGTGTGTGTGTGTTTGTATGCATGTTTATGTGTGTGTGTGTGTGTGTGTGTAGGGGGGGGGGGGGGGGGGGGGGGGCTCTGGGTACTGTGGTACCAGGCTCTGTACCAGCGGGCCTACTCCTCCCTGGTTCAGGCCCAGATCACCTGCTTCGTGGCGGCTTGTCTCGTCCTCATTCTCGCCGTGCCCTCCATCATCATTGGAGCTGTCGCTGCCACTACGGGTATGTCAGATACACACACATCACCCCCCCCCCCCCCCGTGGATTAAACCAGTCACAGAAAGTTGGCCCTGAGCCAAAGTCTTCCTAGGTTGGCAGGTACGGGATATCATGCGCTCACACAGGGATGCCGATGTTCTAATCTTTCAACTGAATTGTCTTTACTGGGTAGAATTTCACACACACTCTGGAACAACTTGTACTATTGAGCTACAGCGCACAAACACCCACTGGTCTCACGAGCTCAAATAACCTCACCATTACAGCCTTTATGTGATCATCATAGCTGATTGTGTACTTTGCTTGCTAAGTCCATCATCCCACCACCCCACACATGGGCTTGCCAGTGTGTGGGATGGACTACAGAGCTACAGATCAACCCATTTTATCTGAGGTTACAGAACTACAGATCAACCCATTTGATCTGAGGTTACAGAACTACAGATCAACCCATTTGATCTGAGGTTACAGAACTACAGATCAACCCATTTGATCTGAGGTTACAGAGCTACAGATCAACCCATTTGATCTGAGGTTACAGAACTACAGATCAACCCATTTGATCTGAGGTTACAGAACTACAGATCAACCCATTTGATCTGAGGTTACAGAACTACAGATCAACCCATTTGAGGTTACAGAACTACAGATCAACCCATTTGAGGTTACAGAACTACAGATCAACCCATTTGATCTGAGGTTACAGAGCTACAGATCAACCCATTTGATCTGAGGTTACAGAACTACAGATCAACCCATTTGATCTGAGGTTACAGAACTACAGAGCAACCCATTTGATCTGAGGTTACAGAACTACAGATCAACCCATTTGAGGTTACAGAACTACAGATCAACCCATTTGAGGTTACAGAACTACAGATCAACCCATTTGAAAGACGCTTGTCTTAAACATCGCCGTCTATATCGTACATTTTCAAGTCAATGTCAATTCCTGCTTATTTCTGTGGGAGTATTGATATATCTCGGTGATTGTTTCTATTTGTGTGAGACTCTAGCAGAGAGTTGTCCCAACTGGGACCATGGCGACACACACGTTTCCATAAAAATCATCTTTCCTTAGGGCGATATTTTATCATATTTTGATCTTTAAACCTCTGATCCTTAATGTAGATTAACATCAGGGGAAGGTGAAAATGCAGAGCTGTGTGCATGTATTTGTAAGTCATTTAATAAAAACTACAAATGTTTGTTATTCCTAGATTCACGTCACCGTCCTTCTAAGCTTGGAGTTCATGTAGCGAGAGTTTACTGAACTCTATTCTGAGGTTTTTCATAAATATCTTCGGATTCCTGAATACCTCAATAATCTTTAATATGTATGAGGCGCTTCATAGTATTGATCTGAACAGAATATTTCAAAGAACCATTTTATGTTGCACAATCAGAGTTGAATAATCAAACAAGCATTCTGAATAGGAGGTCATTGCTTCAGTAAAGCTACTCAAGTTACTCTCCTAAGAAAATTGCTTTCAGCGTTCTTTTCTACTTGAGTCTAGTGGACTGAAAAGCAATTTTCGGAAATTACATGATATTATATTACAAGTCCGTCAAAGGAATGCACTCGACTCTTAATACTTTATGTGTTTTATTAACAAACACCGAAGTGTCACATCTATAGTAACATTTGCAAAAGCACAAAATAACACCAGCACACAATATATACAAATAGGAATGAAGAAATGTGCAACTCATTGACATCTTCTTGCCACTAACATCTTTTTAAGCATAAAGCCATGGTCATCACGACTATAAATGGGGCTTTGTATTGACAAGAACATTAATGACCGTTGGTTAATTCGCTCACCTACCCGAAAGACATTGATCTTTGCATCGCTGTGCACAACATCACGAGATTGTAACGACTCTCAATGGCTAAATGACATTCAGCGTTTCCGGGGAATCGACCTTCTTAAAAGATCCCAGCCTAGTGCAAATCACATCCTTTTATATCTTTGTCAGGGACTCCTCCTACAAGGCTAGGTACTCATCGACCTCCTGTAGCCCAGCGGACTCAATCTGTGTTCAAAACCAAAACCCAAAGCAGAACAAGGCACACTTGCGTCACTTAAAGTGCTCAAGTGAAGATCGGTGCGGTCAACCACCGTGAGGAGAACAGACTCCTGTAAACAGGAATGGGGCTGGCCTCACTTTAAACAGGAATGGGGCTGGCCTCACTGTAAACAGGAATGGGGCTGGCCTCACTTTAAACAGGAATGGGGCTGGCCTCACTTTAAACAGGAATGGGGCTGGCCTCACTGTAAACAGGAATGGGGCTGGCCTCACTTTAAACAGGCCATGAGGCTGGCCTCACTTTAAACAGGCCATGAGGCTGGCCTCACTTTAAACAGGAATGGGGCTGGCCTCACTTTAAACAGGCCATGAGGCTGGCCTCACTTTAAACAGGCCATGAGGCTGGCCTCACTTTAAACAAGCCATGGGGCTGGCCTCACTTTAAACAGGCCATGGGGCTGGCCTCACTGTAAACAGGAATGGGGCTGGCCTCACTTTAAACAGGAATGGGGCTGGCCTCACTTTAAACAGGAATGGGGCTGGCCTCACTTTAAACAGGAATGGGGCTGGCCTCACTTTAAACAGGCCATGAGGCTGGCCTCACTGTAAACAGAAGAGTTGATATTAAGCTTTGGCGTGACGCTGACGCTACTAGCATTAGTGTAGCACAGTATAGCTATACTGCACACAGATGCACGCACACAATGCATGAAGACACACACATACACAACTTTACCTGAAAGCGATCACACAATCTGAATAAAAAGTGCAAGAAATATGTTACAATATGACATGACAACAACGATTATAGTTAAACATTTACTTCTTTTTTTGGGCTTTTAAAAACCATAAAATAGGCTTATCTTCACAGTTAGAAGGTTGCTCAGATTACTGTGTAATAAAGAACCCAACTGTCTACCACTGACAGCACATGTTATTAAATAGATAGATAAAACCAGAAGTCCTGAAATGGCACAAGGCCTCACCTGAAGAATGCTGACCTAACCCAGGGTGTGGCTGTCTGTCTGTCAGCGAGTGAGTGTCCATGTGTCTGTATGTGTTTGTATGGCTGTGTTATGGGCACGGCTATAGACCAGTGTTTGGGATCAGAGTACTGGTTTGTTCTCAGTTGAAGAAACGTCCCTCTGCTCTCTGTGCTTATCGTCCCCGCTCTCATTTGTTTTTCTGCAGCAGAAATACAAGCAAGTGTTAGAGAATGCAGAGCGGGGGCGGTTTTACACATTTGGAAAAAGTATTTCTCTTTGAATGTCTTCTGTGGGTTCTTACCTCCGTCACGCTGTGGATCCAGTTGAGCAGCTGGTCCACGTTGCTGTAGACCCCTGGTCTCCCCGCTCTGGCACAGCCGACGCCCCAGCTGACCACCCCGACCAGCCGCCAGTGGGACGAGGTGAGGTACACCAGTGGACCCCCGCTGTCGCCCTGGGACGCACAACGGTGCCACGACATTTAGCCTCCCGTGGAGAAGGCAACAGGAAGGCGTTGTTCAAGGTGCGCACGCACGCGCACACGCACACGCACACGCACACACACACACACACACACACACACACACACACACACACACACACACACACACACACACACACACACACACACACACACACACACACACACACACACACACACACACACACACACACACACACACACACACACACACACACACACACACACGCACACGCACACAGCGTCCTGCAGCGTTTTAATCGAACGAGTGTTGAAACGAGCAGGAGCATTACAGTCCTGATACAGCGGCTCGGGCGATGGGTTGTGTAGACACACCGTGTGTGTCGTGCGTTGTCCATATGCTCAGCCGTGGTCATTTGTTGGCAGTTCACTAACACATCGACTTAGTGCGACAACTACCGCACTTCCTGTTGAATTGACTGGTCATTCATATATATATATATATATATATATATATATACTGTATGTATGTGTAGTATTTGTAGCCTCACTACATGCTCAAGGTAATTAGTTATATTTCATTTGGTGGTTCGCTTTTCTTCCACGTCGATCCCTGTTCAAAGCTTTTCAGAAGCTCCGTGACCACTTCCTCACTTGAACACAATAGAGTAGTCACTCTGTGAAAGACACTGAAGGTTGTTGATATTTGGCCACTTTGCCACGCCCACCTATGAAGCCCTAGTTTGAACTGTTTTAACCATCTTGTCATTTAAGAATCGGTGGTTAAAAGAAAAAGCATCGTGGATGCTGATGTTGAAATAGTCGGCGGTATTGGACCAAGAATTGCAAATGTTGCCGACAAGAGACATCATGTATATTCTTAATGATATTATTCCTTTCATTAACACATCAATTATTATGGAGCTGTGCTATGGCCTATAGCTCCTATATCTACCCTTTAAATTAGGCCTAATACTGAAATTCACAGAAAAGTACCAAATGAGTTTTTCCTAAGACCCAAACAACGTTGTGACGGTTTAAAAATAATGGGAGCTGATGTCCTACTTGGCAGGCGTCGACCCCCCCCTCCAGGAGGCCTGCACAGATCATCCTGGGCGTGATGGAAGAACCGTAGACCGCGGGGCTGGAACACTGTTCTCTGCTGATCAAGGAGATGCTGGCCTTCTGAAGGGACGGGGAAATAGTCCCTGAACACAAAGCACATCTGGTTCAGGGTGTGTGTGTGTGTGTGTGTGTGTTAGTGAGTGTGTGTGTGTGCATGAGTGAATGTGTGTGAGTGAGTGCATGTGTGTTAGTGAGTGTGAGTGTGAGTGTGCGCACCTTTCTCTTCAAGGTACCCCCAGCCAGTCACCACCAGGGGGTCCCCTGCTGTGAGACCCAGGTCTTTAGGAGGCAGACAAACCGGCATGCGGCTCTCTAGACCACACAAACACAACACTATTTATTAAAACCCAAACAATAGGCTTTCCGTTTTTACATTTAATGGTATACATTCAAGCAGAATAACAAACATTGCCAAGCAATTACAATGGCAAAATGTCTGCTATCAAACTAGCAAGACTGTTGGATAATAGCTAGTACCACATAAATACCAATAGGGGGCAGCATAGTTATACTGTTAAAAAAAAGACCTTCCAGAGCCTTTAGTCTCTAAAAAGTGTGTGATTGGTTGGCTTCAGGTGCTTCTATTCCACGATGGTCAACTGATATCTCATTTCCTGTTGGGAATGCATCGGTGTTCCTACCTCCCACGCTGATGGGGCTGCTGAGTCTGATCATGGCGATGTCGTAGTCGTTGCCGCTGTACTGTCCGTTCAAGATGATCCTGTCCACATACGAGCCCCCCAGGCTGGTCATGTACGTCTTCCCTGACACCGCCCTCCAGCGACCCACTTCCTTCTTATTCCTGCAAGAAACGACGGAAGAAAAACGCACGTTCGCCAATGAGTGCTTTCTGTTATTCTCCGGTCCGGGATTTCCTGGGGAGGCGAGGGAGACTCACCCCGAGAAGCAGTGGGCGGCCGAGACCACCCATCGCGGGGACACCAGAGAGCCTCCACAGGTGTGTTGCCCGTTCTGCTGCAGGCTCACCTGCCACGGCCAGTTCTGGATCACGGCATCCACACCCCCTACAATGCGTTCCTTGGAGCCCACAGGACCACAGTCTGCACACACACACACATCAGGCCCGTTGGTTCATCTCCAAGACCTCAACAACAGGAGTTAATCACTGGGTTTCAGTTTGACGTCTCGCTTTCTCGAAGGATTAGCAACAGGAAGTGGTTTTGTTGGCTGCCTGCGTTGTGTAACTGTTTAGCATGTGCCAAAACAGGAGGTGGGTGACATGTCACTCAGCAAACCGCAAACCACCCACACACACACACACACACACACACACACACACACACACACACACACACACACACACACACACACACACACACACACACACACACACACACACACACACACACACACACACACACACACACACTATTGAAGTTATTTTCTCACCTGAACAGATCAGGGATATTACTTGTCCAGTTTGGCACTCCTTGCTGGGGGGGGGACATATGTGCAGATGTGAGTGACACATGTTGTTAAATGCTACAACAGGAGTTACACAGTCGGGTAACATACACCCATGTACCCCCTCACATATCGCCCTCGCTTAACCGAGTCAAAACTAGCATGCGTGCTGGCTAGCCGTCCTTTAAATCAGAACGTCCTGTCCGTCTAGTTCTGTCTCAACCGAAACTAGAACTTTCCCTCTTAGCATCATAGCAGTACAAGAGTGTCAGTATTGCACAAGCTGAAACTAACACCAAAACAAGGAAGCAATGCAGTCGACGGCGATGTGCATTTAGTCGATCAGTGACACTGGTAGCGCTTTGAACCTCCCCATTTTATTTCGTCCTGTCATAACCGCCAAGATAAGATCTGGCACAAGGAAACGCAATTTGTGAATTGCGTTGCATGCTGTTATTATTACCCTGATAGCCTGATACTGTATTGTTGAATAATTGATTTAATTTTATTTAGTCCATAACACTCTTTAATACAAGGTAGATAGCTTGTATTCACAGGGGGTTAGGGTCACACGTACTAGTACATGTCTTACCGGTCAATGGTAGCTGTTTGAATGGGACCAGTTCCCGTCCCAGCACTGACTGCTGTGAAGGGCCCTGCTTTCATAGAAGCCACCAGGGCCCCCACTGACAAACCAGTCATTTGAGGTTTACTGTGGTAAAAAGAAAGAGGATGTTAAACAACAATGAAACAGAGTCCAACGCCGTTTGTTGGATTGGAAAGTAGAAGTTAAAATGGAAGTCAACCGTGTGTTGGCACAGTAAGTAAACAGTGAGATGGAATTAGTCTTCAGATGAGTTGATTTGTAAATTGTGTACTTTATTTGACTCGTGATGCGTCACTCACTTTGTATATCCCAGTTGTTGGCACGTTGTCACGGTGTGTTTCTCGGTCCAGTCGTCGAGACACACGCTCCTCCAGCCTGCGCCTTCGTTGTACACCTGCAGAACGCTGGCCTGTGTTACGAGGCGCACTGGAAGAGGCAGAACCAACACACACGGGTCAGGCCGGTTCCCCCTTCAGGCGGGGCGCTAGGGCTTGGCTGTGGGGTCGGGGTTTCTTACCCGGAAAGGTGATGTTGTCTGTGAAGGAGGTCACGCACGTGCGTTCGTCTTCTCCGTCAGTGCAATCGCTTTTCCCGTCGCAGGCCTTGTCTAGCGGGATGAACTTGAAGGAGCGCTGGCAGAAGTAGTAACTGGTGTCAACCAACTGCTTGACTGCAACGGGTTCGGTGCGATGGGAAGAGGGGGGAAAACGGTCGTGTCAAAATTCCCCTTCCGACCAGTTGGTTCAAGTCTTAAAAGGGGCTTGTTGTTGTGGTCCAGAGGCACATCCCGACGAGAGGTATGCCTTTTATCAAAGCCGGGAACCCTAACCCTGGACTGAAGCCCCCCCCCCCCCCTTGTGAGCCGGGTTGAACTTAGGAGAGAGGAACAGCGTACGCACCGTCCCAGTGGTGGACTCACCGAAGTAGCCGGCTGTGACCAGCATTCCCAGCACCACCAGGACAGTCAGCACCGTCAGCGCCACCCTCTTCCTACTGGACACCGTGTTCCGGCTGGGCGTCATGGGCTTCCTGTGTCGGCCCGGCCGGAGGACCACTGGGGGAGGAGACGGGAGGAAGGTCACGGATGTTGTGGCCGCTAGCTAAACGACGCTACAGGGAAGAACACGTTGCTAAGGGAACTAAAAGGATGGTGTCAGGAAAGTGATTGTGAGGAAATACGTTATGTTGAATTTCCTCTCAGATTCCTGACAGGCGGGTTCTTTTCCCTCTAAATAGAAGTACGCAAGTCAATAGGCCTACCTTGAATCCTAGGGTTCAGTGGTTCAGTGGCTGCTGTCGGCCGCTGCGTGTCTCTCTGGAGAGCGCCACAGTGAGAGAAGAGCGTCAGGTGATGCGAGAACACATGCTGTGTTGTCAAAGGGTTTTGTAATCGGTGCAGAGGGAATGTGGATGATGGCTGGTTTAAGCAGCCTCACCTGGCCCGAGTCAGACTGATTGGAGTCTGGAGCTGGGTGGGGCTGCACACCTGTTGCACATTGAGCGATCAGTGTGCACAGGTTAAACCAGCCACCACCACACACACTCAGGGAGAGCTCTCCTACATGGCAGTATGGAGCACCATCTGCATGTACCATCGTACGCAACCTTTACAATAAACCGGTTTAACATCCCCACCCTGTGTCCAATTGTTTGGAGGAGCCCGAGGAAAGTCACCTAGGTGGCGTGTAGTAATGGTCTTTGCTACTGATCTTTTTAAACGTGTGGTCTTTGTCAGGATGTGGGCTCACACCTTTTGTGGCTGCTCCCTGCGTTAGAGCTGAAGGTACGGACAGCCTCCCCAGGACCTGAAGCACTGGATGCTGCTTTTGTCATGTGCCGTGTACCAGGGTGGGGTGTGGGGAGGCTTGTTGGGAACCAATGAGGCCAGCCACAACAAGGGAGTGGACCTTTTGACTCAAGTCCAACAGGCTTGTGAGACAATGTGCCGGTGTTGGTTTGACGGTGACACTAAGGGGGGGGGAACCGCTGCTCCATCAGAAGAGCAAGTCACTCTGCTTTTAGTCGGGTTCTGTTGGGCCTTACCCCTGTGGTACCGCGACCTGTGCAGCACACATGGAAAGGTCTCCTGCTGGTTATCTTCTGAGTCTGATGATGCTCAGGTCATAATGAACACTAGTCAGACCGATAGTTGCTGTGTGGCACGGTGACTCACTGAGAGAGACCGGTCAAGGAACGTATCAGGAAGCAATTAGAAGACAGATGGGATTCTCTAGCTGACCAGCCTCTACAGATACAGTTGATGTTTTTCAAATTCGTCATATTACATAACCCGTCAGAATTGGCCTCAGTTTTGGGGCTAAATTGTTCTGAACAATGGAAGTGATGATCATAGTGGGGTTGAGCCGAAACCCATGTGATGCACGTGTGATCACACGCACACACAGTCCATATATATTTAAATGAACACAGGACAACACAACACTAGACAAATATAGCAAAGCTTGTTTAGATCCTAGATCTAAGGATGTGGTGGAGCAGGTTCTCTGACTCTGTCTGTGTGTGTGTGTGTGTGTGTGTGTGTGTGTGTGTGTGTGTGTGTGTGTGTGTGTGTATGTGTGTGTTTTGTCAGGTGGTTGTGTGTGTGTGTGTGTTGTCAGGTGGTTGTGTGTGTGTGTGTGTGTGTGTGTGTTAGGTGGTTGTGTGTGTTTGTGTGTTTTGTCAGGTGGTTGTGTGTGTGTGTGTTTTGTCAGGTGGTTGTGTGTGTGGGCGTGTGTTTGTGTGGGAGTTTGTGTGTGTGTGTATGTGTGTGTTGTCAGGTGTTTTTGTTTGTGTGGGTTTGTGGGCGTGTGTTTGTGTGTGTTGTCAGGTGTTTGTGTTTGTGTGGGTTTGTGGGCGTGTGTTTGTGAGTGATTGGGTGTAGGAGTTTGTGTGTGTGAGTGAGTGATTCTGTGTGTGTGTGTGTGTGTGAGATCCCAGCCCTGTCAAAGTGATGAGTGCTGAGGATAAAGTAACCACCATGCTTGAATATACAGAGTGAAGAACAACCTTACTGACTAACACAACAGGGCCACCAGCCCTTAGACAGGGCTTTGTGTGGAAGCAAGGTGTGTTTCTCTTGTGTCCATAAGGCCTCAAATCTATCGCTTCACACACACATTTACTATAAGAAATATCTCAATCAAATGACGATAAGATTCAGTAAAGGACATTCCTTTGAGATGGTTAAAAGTCTGGACATTCATTTCAGTCCTATCACTTCGCATGTGATACTTTTAGACGTTTTTACTATTGTCACACATCTGGACGATGATAGTGCGTGCTTGACAACTAAAGATCTGGATCATAACTGACATGACGCCGTTCGCTACGGAGTCCAAGGGAATCATTTATGATGGCCACAGAGGAAGTACATATATCATATGAGATAAACAGGAAAGCAGGCTTATAGCCCCTCAGTCATGCATCACTGTGTCCAGAGAAATGCCTGTCAAGCGGTCTCACCGTCCCACTGACTCAGTGGGACGTGCTAGCTTAGTGGGACGTGCTAGCTGCGTGCTAGATGGCCCCATGCCAAGTATGACCTCGCCGGGAGATAGGGCAGGTCACCTGCCACGTAACCACGCCAACGTGTTGTCACCTCCCTCCTGGAGGGGAACGTTTTCCATCCAATCCCAAGAGATCCGTCTCGTGACGCATGTACGTCTGTCCCAAATGGCCCACTATTCTTGGGCCCTTGGAATCTGTCCGGCTCCAATACCAGGCTCACTGGGAGCCCACGCTACACACCAGCCTTGCCACGGAAAAGGCTACAGTGCACCGCGGCGGTCGACGCAAGCTAACCGTCACCTAGCTTGTTCAGCCGCAGTCCTTTCAGGTGAGGGAGCCACAAAGGGGCCCCTTTGAGGAACTGTGCTTCACATGCTGCGCTTGCCATTCATCTGTGGTTGGGATCTGGACTAGCTCCGTCAAATTGCACGCATACACACACACACAGTCTCTTATACACAGACACAGAACTGGGAATGTAGGAACAGTCGCAGGAAAGGCGTATGTGTGTGTGTGTGTGTGTGTGTGTGTGTGTGTGTGTGTGTGTGTGTGTGTGTGTGTGTGTGTGTGTGTGTGTGTGTGGGGGGGGGGGGGGGGGGGGGGGTTGTGTGTGTAGCAGGACATGCAAATACACTGGCTCAACACTGTCAGCTACTGCTGCAGGTAAGGACAACCCCCAGGTCTGTGGGCCAGCGTTACTAAGTGGTAGCCTAAAACCAACTCATCAAATTATATAAATGAACAAGAGAATTCCAACAGCTAGTTAATATATGAATAACCACATAGTATGCAGATTATATCATAATTAGACAATGTCATTCTAGACTTAAACTACACTCCATGGGCATTTATATGAACCATCAATTGAACAAAAAATAGACATCATGTAATGGATGATCAAATCAAAGCACAGTACGTTACCAATACACGGAACCTAAACAGGCATAACGAATCACTGTGGAAACAAAGACTGCAGTTTGACCTGCAGTTGAGAACCAGTTGGCTGAGTGATTAAATACAACGATACTTCCTCTAAGCAAACAGTGCAGTAGGCCTGCCAGTTCTCCTGCGATACTTCAATACAGCATAGGCCTACATGGATAAGTGCACACTAAGAAACTGCAGGTGCAAATGCAATTCATCTGTCAGTCAAGTCTTTGAAGAGAGTGAGTAAAGAGTTGTTGTTCTCACCGGCATGATGCACCTCTCCTGACACCGGTTCTCCTGAGATTCAGACCGGCCTGTTTGACTGGAGGTGGAACCTCAACTTCTCTACTCTGCTGGCGTCAAGCTCCCACTCCACTCCAATAGCCAATCTCTCTCTCTCGCTCCTTCTGTGTGTGTCTCTCTCTCTCTCTCTCGCTCTCGCTCTCGCTCTCTCTGTCTCTCTCTCTGTCTCTCTCTCTGTAGCTCTCTCTGTCTCTCTCTCTGTAGCTCTGTGTAACTCCACCCTGAGTGCGTGTGCCTAACCGCCCCACACTGTAATCCCGGGGATGTAACGAGGGTTTGTGGATCTTTGTGTTGCTGCTTGACGTGTCCTCTGAGCGTTGTTTTGAATGACCCAACCCTCCTGCTGACAAACAACACCAAAACTATTCCAAGTAACGTGACACGGTCCCTCCCCTCTGCCTCTCTCCCTCTCTCTCCCCCCTCCTCTCGCTCTACCTGTATCAGCCTGCTCTCCCTTATGATTCTCCTCCCACTGCTCTCCCCCTCCTTAGAAACCTGGTGGACATTGTCACTACATCATCCCCTCCCTTCATAATGTTGCTCGGTAAGTTGTTGCCGAAAATATCCAGGAATTTTTATTCTCACAACACACTCTTTCTCTCTCCCTCGCTCGCTCTCTCTTGCTCCGCGTCTCTGTCTCTCTTTCTTCGTCTATCTCACCCACACATGCTAAGACACACATACGAAGGACCAAAGGTCTGTGTGCGTGATGGCTGTAGTACCTTTCCCTGAGGCTATGAGGTGTGTGTGTGTGTGTGTGCGTGATGGCTGTAGTACCTTTCCCTGAGGCTACGGTGTGTGTGTGTGTGTGTGTGTGTGTGTGTGTGTGTGTGTGTGTGTGTGTGTGTGTGTGTGTGTGTGTGTGTGTGTGTGTGTGTGTGTGTGTGCGTGATGGCTGTAGTACCTTTCCCTGAAGCTATGAGGTGTGTGTGTGTGTGTGTGTGTGTGTGTGTGTGTGTGTGTGTGTGTGTGTGTGTGTGTGTGTGTGTGTGTGTGTGTGTGTGTGTGTGTGCGTGATGGCTGTAGTACCTTTCCCTGAGGCTAAGGTGTGTGTTTGTGTGTGTGTGTGTGTGCGTGTGTGCGATGGCTGTAGAACCTTTCCACCAGGCTACGGGGTGTGTGTGTGTGTTTTACA
Source organism: Lota lota (assembly GCA_026745465.1). NCBI lineage: Eukaryota > Metazoa > Chordata > Actinopteri > Gadiformes > Lotidae > Lota > Lota lota. Next base: position 2,581,124 of record JACYXH010000228.1, read on the forward strand.
CCTGCTTTGTTTTTGTTAGGACTTTTAAGTGAATGGCTACTTGGTATTAGTTGAACCATGAGTCACTCTATCAAGAAACTCGTACTCTCTCTGCATGCAACAATAAATGCGTTTGGACGTTTCCACACAGGTGTCATACCGCGTTAAGCAGGCGATGCATTCGGCTGATTACAGGTAGGTTCTAATGATGCAAGTCCACCAGTATAGCGAGTGCACCAGTACAGAGCAGACACCAGTCCAGACCAACCTAGTGGATCACTGTAGGTGACGTGGAGGGAACTACACACTATGCTGATACAGACACAGTAGGTCGATATAAGGACCCAAGATGAAGGTTCTTGCTAAAACCCCAATGGGAACAGGGTCCATGTATAGCCATTAACGCAAGTGTTCATATTTTGGTTTTTCGTTAGTAATTCATATTTTGAAGTGTGCCCATGCTATGATAGAGAAGTCTGAGAACAGGCTGACGTGGTTGTCGGTCAGAGAGAGCGAGTCTTTGTTTTAAACAGGAGCCTATTGTGGTGTCCGACCAGGGCTAATAAAAACACAATGAACCAGAACGCCTTCAGAGAACCGGCCCGGTGAACTCTATTTAATGATGTCAGACTGCAGGTGCTGCTCTCGGATCAGCTCTTTCCACCTGAGCGCTAGTTTGGAGGAGGTCTGGGGAATTAGGAGTGATTAGGAGTGAGATATGGATCCAGTCAGACAAACTGATCGTAAAGTCGTTGGGCAATCGATGACCTCTGGACCCTGTCTGTGTAAGGTCACTGGCGGGCAATCTCCTGTCGTAACCGGTTCTTTGGTTTGGAACATTGTGATGCCCGTCCATAACAATTTTAGAAGGCTTGTATGAAGCTTAAAATCTATTTAAATGTACACTTTGAAACAATTCAAACAAGTGTTCTACGTTGTATCATAAACCTAACTGGGGAGAGATGAAACAGTAACTGAGTAAATGCTTATTAACGCAATACAAAAATTGTCATTACTGCTGATGCATTTTTTCATAAAAGACAGAAAAACCCAAATATTCATTGACATTTGCATAGTTTCTAGTGTCATTTGCCGTCACATAATAACAAATATAAGTGATAAATACAAATATAGAAACTAAAGTCAGCCCAATTAAACAGTATCTCAGCAGCCGCTGGTACCGAGAGCAGCTGCTCTCGGGTTTAAATGACTCAATTCATTTACATGTTTATTTCAAGTTTGTTAAGAATAATATGCTACTCACAGAATACTAAAAACTGTCCCATAAGGACAAGCATCATCAATCCCAGAGCTTGCTCTGTTAACTGGGTTGATGTGCCATGCTGATGGGGCATGTTTGCAGAAGTTGAGCAGGATCAGAGCGGGGGCCAATGTTCTAGGTAAATATTTTCTGACACACTTTATTCCATGACAAAGCGGGGACATTTGTTTTCCGAGACTTCTCAACTATTTCCACAAAGAATGAATACAGTTGGGCTACGGCGCCGTGATCAAATGTTTCCGTGGTTACCTCTATACGACCAGATCCTCCGTGCCAGGTGTCGGTGCCGCTGTGAGTATGTCCCGGTGCGATGGAGCACTTGTCTGGACAGAGAGGTCTTCTGAAACCTTTTGGATGTGGGTCTGGACCTAGGACCGCACCTGTGCACCCAGAGCCTAAATCCTTCTAAGAGTAATACTAGTCATCTATGGAGAAGGGGATCTCTGTGCTGCCTCACAATCCTCCACGTCCCAGTCGCAGTTCGATGCCAACTGTGATTAAAACACACTAATCTTTCTTTAGTTCCGCGTGTGAATGCTGCAGCTCTCTCTTCCTCATTCACTGGCTTCATCTGCCCTCTTGCTCTCTTTTATAGAGCGGCCCAACCTTCTCCATTCCCATCTCCTTGTTTGAACAGGGAACACCCAGACAACCCCCCTCTGCCCTCAACCTCCTCGCTCTCTCTCTCTCTCTCTCTCTCTCTCTCTCTCTCTCTCTCTCTCTCTCTCTCTCTCTCTCTCTCTCTCTCTCTCTCTCTCTCTCTCTCTCTCTCTCTCTCTCTCCACACTGTGTTGTAGTCACTCTGCCTCCTACTTGTACAAAAGGAAAATATAATTGTTTTCAGTAAAAAAAAGAAGGAAAGACGGCAATGGGGAAGAGTGAAATTCAAGTCTCCCACCTGATACCAATCAAATAATTAAATGTGTGATCCCCTCCAAGGGGTTTCTGTCAAACACCCATGCTTCCTGAAAGTGGGGTGGGATTTGAGGTAACTTCAGTACTAGGTATTATACATTTTCTCTAAAATGGCAGCATTTACGGTATGGAAGTATGGCAGTCCCACAGAAGGGGAATTTCCCTGACATTGGAGCAGTGTCGACAGGTGTGCCCAAGGTGTCTCTCCAAATGATGCCCAACCATCAACTCATTCTGAATGACTTATTATTTAATAGCATGTGTGTAATAGCATGTGTGTGTCGACACTTAAAACAAACCAAAGTGCAGACACAAAGGGTGTGCACACTTGACGTGATATGCTTTTGTGACAAAATCCTTATTTAAATCACACGTTTACCTGCAAAAACAAAACAAAACAGTGGCACAATGTATCCATTGCACGTCATTATTTGCATGGTATTTGTTCAAAGAGATTTTAACACGAATAGACAGCCAGACGGACGGATGACAACGAGATAAAAGCACGTTGTGTTTTGCAACCTTTTTTTAACCTTCTCAATGCAAGGTACCGTCCAACAGTACTGCTTGGCTTCCTGCCCCAGTAGAACAATCAATCACTTTTATACGAGGCTGTGGGCTCAGCTTTATTCAACATAACAAATGCCCTTTGTAGACCTTGTAGAATAAGCCTTGCTACGCATTGTGTGTCTATGCTGCATTCAAATAATAGGGGAATTAAATGCTAAGGATTAAATCAGTGAATACAACTGCTTTATTTTTGTGGACATTGTTGTAAAAAGCCCAGCCTGTTAGTGTCATGGGAGCACTATTGCAAAATCAAAGTTAACTCCAGGAAATGCTTCCAAACAACCTTCCTATATCCTCCGCTGAATGGCCTGGATAACTTCACAATACTTTAGGGAAGGAATCAGACCAGTCCATTGCATAATAATAATATATTGTAGTACATTTTGTGGCATTAGATCGCTATTTCATAAATGTAGTTTAGCAATTAAAATATTATTATCACACATATTTAGAAAATTTGACCATTAGTGTATGGCAAGTGCCATACGAAAATACTGCCCTGATTGCAAAATAATATTTGAATTGATGTCTTATTTTAGCCAACTAGTGAGAAACATGGTAATATTTGTTTGGTGTACCAGAGATTTGCTTTTGTGTCGCCCCACTTCAGCCCATTATCTAACACTGCCTGCCTTTCTCTCGCCCCCCTGCCTCTTTCTATACTTCTCATTTGCGTCATTCAAATTAGCCAACTTATCCCTAGCTGGGTCCTAGTGTCCCCCGCGTTCCACCGAAACTCTACAGAGTTAAAAGCGCCACGGTGGTTGTTTGCTTAACACTTAATCTGCGGCCTTTGTTTAATCAGAACCAACCGTTCTCGTAACAAAGAATCTGATGTCTCTCTGTGATGTCGGCACTGTCTTCCAATGCATATGTGTGAATGAGAATGAATTATTATGAACTCCATCTTCATCTCAATCAGTTATTACCTGAAACCGTCCGACAGGATCTAATTGCCAGTGTCTGGTATTAAATAGTGTAATACATGATTCCACCAGTAGAAGGTATCATCTGCTCCCCAAATCAGGGGTAGGGACCTTCAGGACAGGTATGCTGGCAGCTGGATATAATCCAGGTTCAGGAGTCAATTTATACTGTTCACATATCACATGTTAATGTATACAGTACACATATATGTACACACATCACATGTTAATGTATACAGTACACATATATGTACACATATCACATGTTAATGTGAACAGTACACATATATGTACACACATCACATGTTAATGTGAACAGTACACATATATGTACACATATCACATGTTAATGTGAACAGTACACATATATGTACACACATCACATGTTAATGTGAACAGTACACATATATGTACACACATCACATGTTAATGTGAACAGTACACATATATGTACACATATCACATGTTAATGTGAACAGTACACATATATGTACACACATCACATGTTAATGTGAACAGTACACATATATGTACACATATCACATGTTTTTAACCCGTCGGGAGTACGCCATTCAAACGATGGGTAACTCACTCATGAATCCCGCTGGGAATACTAATTGTATTTATACATTGCTGCAGTGAAATGAGCAGGGGACCAGGGCAGATTGTCAGTAGATGGTTGGGTGTCACTGAGGGACAGCTCTTGAGATGGGTGGGGGAGCAGAAGAAGATGGACTAGTTTAGGAGGAATGCCAGCTATGGAAAAGGCAAACGTAGCACCTAAAGGTGAGCTAAGAATGGAAAGGAAGGGCAGAGTTCATCATTGTGTTGGTGCTGAGATGCATTTGTGATTCATGCTAAAGCGAGGTGGATATCAAAGACCTAAAGGGCGATACGGCCCAGCTGACACTGAGTAGAGGAACACAGGTTGGGTCTTCCATCTGTGAATCCTTGTCAACGATGGGCAACGATGGTAAGAACAATCTTATTCATTTGAACAGAACACTGGAGACCGGGAAATAAGAAAATGCCTAGAAAATGGGGGAACTTAGTTGACTGTAATGGTTCATTATGTGTTCAGCTGTTTAGTCATGTTTTTTTTAAATTTATTTATCAGGAACTTGTATTCATTTCACATAAACGATCTGTGACTGTGGTGGAAAAGGATCACAATGCCTGCCAGAGTAGTTTCACTTCACAGTCAGCAGTTTAACAACCATGCCTGGTTTAGTATGTGTCATGCATCTTTATTGTGTACAGGAGTCATTGTGCTATTGTGTTAAGGCTTTATTTATGATTTTACCTGTTGAGATAAGGTATCGAGACAAAGTCAAGATAAACTAAACAAAGACAAACCTCCATTTGGCAGGGCATCTGTTATTGATTTGCTAAAATGTCCGTCCACCCACCATGAACGTGCTTGTCAGTTTGGCAAAGACTTAATAAAGCTGGGAGGAGGAGGAGGAGGGGGGGGGGGGGCTCCATTACCAACCATTGATTTTCCAATCCCACTTCATTAGATAGTGAGAATCAGATCAATAGCAGAGAAAAGCCCTGCGTAATGGGACCTGTTATGCAGGTTTAGTGGGACACTGAAGGAGTCTGTTCTGCGTCCTACCCTTCCCAGCCAGCAGGGTGAGCTCCACCACAGTGGGCATCGCTGTTGGCTTCGGTATCCTGGCGATACTCTTCACCATCGGCATCATGCAGTTCTGCTGCAAATACAAATTCAAGGATTGTAAAAAGTGCTGCAAGAAAAAGAGTGAGTGGAGCTCTCTTTTCGTGTATTCAATTTCAATAAATAAGTAAATGAATTGTTCCATTTTGTTCAGTATTCATTTGTTTTCTTTCTTGCACCGTCTCTCATAGGCCCTTCGTTGAAAGAGAAAGTGCTCACGTAAGTGTTTTGACAAATGTCACAAAATTCACACTCTTGCATGGTTGTCAGGGCAGGCTAATTGTGCTTCTCTTTCTCTCTCTCCCGCTCTCTCATTCTCTCTCTCTGTCTCGCTCTCTCTTTCCTGCTCTCTCTGTCAAGCTCTCTCTGTCTCTTTCCTGCTCTCGCTCTCTCTGTCTCGCTCTGTCTCTCTCTCTCTCTCTCTCTCTCTCTCTCTCTCTCTCTCTCTCTCTCTCTCTCTCTGTCTCTACAGAAAGGTGGGCTTGAAGAAGACATCAACGTTCTCTATCAGTGGCAACCTCAAATGACACCGCTTCAGGTTCAGAAAAACACAAAGTGTCGTTTAATCACTGTTCTGTTACCGGCCAAAATCATGCCTCCAACATATCGATTTCCTATCTTCCAGGTTGGATGTCTATTGCTGCTATTATGTAAAATGTAAAGGTTTACTCTAGTTCATTATTGTTATTATATAATAATTATTATTACTATTATTATTTGTAATTATAATGATGAAATGACTTATCCACGATGTTCAAGTGAAAAGCTGAAAGGTGTTAAAATGTCCTCTAGACATTATATCTGTTCAAGGAGGTATTATATATATATATATATATATATATATATATATATATATATATATATATGTGTGCGTGTGTGTGTTTTCTCTTCATATGTATAAGTAATCTAATCATTAATGTATTTCCTTGCAACACATTGCTATAAAATACAAATAAAATGTCGACTTGAAGAACCGGCTTGTCCACAGTTCCCCTGCAGCCTGCAGGTCTTCCACGGGCGATACATGCTACGCTCACATCTGGCTTATATAACGTGTGGAAGAGCTTGAGACTTCTTTGAAAAGTGTCTTTCTCTGGGTTCTCACTTCCTGTTTCAGTGAACATCGCTTTTACTTTAGGAAAATATTACGGAAATATAACAATGCTTTTAGATATTTATAAAAAGATGTTATATATAAATATGACAAGCATGTAGATGAGTACATTCTTCATTTATAATTATATTATAATACTCTAATACTAATACAATATAATGAATGTACTGTACATGTCACCTAGTCAGAGCTCAACCTTTTTAAAGAATATTGCCATATTGATGAGTTGCTTTGACAAGGATATGCAAATCTATTTGAACTTAATCTGTGACTATTCAGTGAAATGTATTCATCGTGTGTTTCTTGTAAAATGCAGGTTTTCCCCACATGGACATTGAAACAAGAGAAGCCGACATTTAGTCTAAAAAGAGGAAGTGTTTCACCATGCTCACCAACGAAACCACGTCATTTATGAAACGTTTCAATACATTCAGTTTTGCATCTGGGGATTCCATTAACCAGTACCATGATGCGTCTCTCTTTCTAAGCTCCCGAACGGTCAAGTCTTGGCTTCTTCTGGCACGAGCATCCGTCCTTCACGTGCACACGTCCACACTTCACAGAACAACACAACTTTAACTAGAAACCTTGGACATATACACATATATACACATATACGCTGCTGTACACTTTGTTCCGGTTTTCGCAGACTTCCGATCCAGCAACCTGGTTGGCTGCTGGATTCAGCCGTCAGCGGCGGAACCTCGCGGCCTGTTTAAAACAACAAGCGCGGCGTTGCAAGATGCTCCGTAAACCAATAAATTAATTAAATAGCAATACAAATCACGCTCAACTTTAGCACCCACAGCGGGGGCCTCATTCGCCCCATAGTTCCACGTCGCTCAGAGAGATGGGCACCGCGTCCACGCCACAGCCGAGGTCGCCGCTCGCCGAGGGCAGGAAGGCGAGCGGCAGGAAGGGCGCGCGCGAGGCCTCCTCGAAGGCCGCGCGCGTCCAGTCGGACGGCGACTCCGAGTCCTCCACGCTCACCACCGTCTCCATTTGAATGTGCGTCTTTCGCCGGTAGTTCGTGGGAAATGTCAGTGGCTCTCCGGAGAGCTCGCCGTCCGTTTGAGCCGCGCACGACGACACGGCGTCTCCCAATGTCCAGTCTGGATCCACACGGACCTCGTCCAGCGCCTCGTCTCCGTCCCCAGCCTTGAGCAGCACGGCCGGGCAGCCTTGGTGTCGGTAAGGATCCACGGCCGGACGGCTCTGTTCTGGCGGGAACCCGCTGTCCTGTGTCCCTGTATGGCCCTCGGCGCTCACGGAGGTCCTCCTGGCCTGCGGGGGGTGCTCTTCCGCGGCCACGCTGAAGCTCTCTGCGCCCTGGGAGCCCCCGCTACTCACACATCCGCTGTCTTCCTGTCTGGCTGGGTCACTTCCTCCCGTCTTCAGGGCGCCGTTGGACTCCACACTCACGCCGCTGTCCATGCTGGTCCTTCTTTCGTTCTTCCACCCCGTCTCTGGCACAAAGGCGTCCAGTGTCTTCGGCGCGGTGCTGCCCCAGCCCTCCGGGGGGGCCTTGGGCATGCAGAGCAACCAGCCTTTGTCTGTGACTACTTCCATGGGGCCCTCTCCAACGAAGAGGGGAGACCAGCTCGTTTTGGGGGATTTCTGTCAAAAAGGGAGACAGGAAAGTTTGTTATTTCTCAGAGTGCACTGCCAAAGAGGAACTTCTGAGCCAACCCAAGGACACATCATGACTTTGAGGTTTGAGTCGGGATCCTCATCAACACGTGACAAGTTGCTGCCTTGCTTATTCGATTCACCATCAAATCCTTCGTCCAGATCACTCGAAGCACGAAACCAAGTGCGAACCAGTCTACCGGGTGTCGTCCCGCAGGGGAACACAAAAACCACGTCTTGTGGCTCTGCAGTGAGCAGGCGACCGCTCTTACCAGAGCCCCCGGCGTCTTCTCTTGATGTGTCACGAAGCTGCAGAGGACGGACGCCATCACCGCCAGCACCGCCAGCACCGCCAGCACCGCCAGGGAGGGCACGCCGATCTTGTACCACTCTACAGGAGCATGGAAGAGACACGGGGGCGTGGCGTGAGACAAGCGCACTCAGGCAGGCGGGGGGGCCCCCCGTCCCACGACACGATGATGAGAGGAGGCGCGTGTCTCACCTGGCTCAGGGAGCAGGACGCACCGCGGGGCCGAGACGTCGCTGTGCCGCGCGGCCGAGTTGCTCTCCACCTGGAGCCGGACGCAGTACTCCCTCCCCGGGTGCAGGGACCTGAAGGTGTGCCTCCTCCCCCCGGCCTCCTCCGCGTCGTCGCTCAGGTACGCCACGGCCGTCTGCGAGGCGGGAACGTTTGTGTGACTTTGTGGGTGAAACAGGGGCACGTGACCGCTGCCATACTCTCTCAAGGGGGGTTACTTAGGTTGTGAGCGTTCCCTCCCCTCGGACATTTCTTTCACCAAGGCTTATTTGAAAAAAGATAAAAAGGCGTATTTTGTGCCGAAAGCCAATGATGAGGCCCACAGACAACTACTTCTCAGAACAACGAGGGCGCCTACCTCATTGTGCTCGCCTTTCTCCTCCAAGAACATGGTGCAGGTCATTCCAAATGGAGAGAGTTTCCTCCAAACTGGTTTTTCATCAACTGTAACCGTCAAAGAAGAACTGGAGGTGGCCAGCAGAGTGAAAGAGGGTGGGCGTAGTTTACCTACGGGAACACAAACGTATTTCTATTAGAAAACCGTTCGCAACAGTCCCGTTTGGGACGTCTTTGGTTTACATGGATTGCGAAACAACAAAAAGTTGCCTTACTGTCATTTGGGAGAACCTTCTTAAGGACGGTCCATTCCGAAACGCCACTGGCTGTTACCGTGTGAACTCTGACCCTGTACAGTTTCATGACGTCTTCGATGAGACTGGTCAGCTCACAGTGGAGGGCCTTGATCATTGTGCAGTAGGACACATTTAGCCACTCAAGGTTATATCTGGGGAGAGAACACATACTCGTTGATTACACACTGGCATACGAGTGTGGATGCAAGAGGGTTCAGTTGGAAAGATTTGGCTGTTCACGAACAATTACATTTTCTTTGGCAAATATTAAAGAAATAGGAAAGCGAACGTTAAACAGGGGAAAAGGGGGAAAAACGTAATAGAAAGAGTTTTCACTTTGTTTTAAATAGTGTGTAAGCATCGTGAGAATGATTGAGAAGCGTCGAGGGTAATTCCTCATTGGAGGGGCTCTTACTCTGACATCTGGACAGAGTATCGGGCCAGTGGTGGGACGTCCCTTGGAGGGTCCCAAACTACAGTCACTTCGCCGTCCCATCCGCTCGCCTTCAAGTTGTCAGGCGCCCGGGGGGAGCCTGAGAAACAGTGACAGGTTCAACATTAGCCTTCCTGTAGTTTTAAGCTTAATGACACAACAGACCAATGGTAGTGGAAACGCAAATCAGCGCGGCACGGTTCGACACGGCAAAAGGTGCCAATGGAAAACCGCAAAGGGAGTGCTCCGTTGTAGCCTGGCGTTGACAGAGCTGCCAGGATATCATTTTTTTTTATAATAATAATAATAATAATATACCTTATTTATAATTCTAATTCAAAATGCATTGCAACAGAGACAGATACAAGTGCTGCGTTTAAATACCGTGAGCATGTAAAGCCCAGATCAGCATAAACACGCATACATGCGGATACAACAATATACAACAAGAGAGAAAGCAAATGGAAAATAAAATGTCGTTATTATAAATACTTCAACTGAAATAATAATTATTACCTGACACACGGTTGCTGCAGAGCGTTAGAAAGACCAGCACAAACATCAGAGTGCGGTGTTTTTCCATTAGAAATATATCCTCACAACTGTCACACTACGCTGGACTCCAGCTGGGTGGGCTTTCATCCCAGTCACGTTCCCTTCCTGGTTCCAGATGTTCAGCCCTGGATCCACATGGTACAATCCCAATCCGAGACCAGCAGGCTAAAGAGGCTATTTGTCCTTTTCGTCGTAGAGAGGTTTTCTATCACAAACGGACGGCGATCTATGGGGTTGTATGTGTGGCGCCGAGGACGTCTGTCGATGTTGTGTGTGTGCATCAAGAGATAAAGAGCGATGAGCGGCTTTTCCCGTCTGACCCCGCTCTCTTCCTCTACCGCTCGCTCTCGATTCTACTTCTTCCTTCGTCGACAACGTCACCGCCGCAGTTCAACTTTGCCGTCTACTTTCTGAACACGCTTTCCTCCCCCCTCCCCCATCCCCCATCACACCAGACACCCACACACGCACCCACCCGCACCTGCGCGCGCACACACACACACACACACACACACACACACACACACACACACACACACACACACACGCACAGCAGGAGTTTCCTCTCCTTTCTCTCTGCCAATACTTCTGGCTGATGTGGAAAAGTCCGGTTCTTAACGTTTCTAGGATGCTGCGTGTTCCTTCGACGGCTCTTTACCCTCCTGTCCTCCCTCTCTGTCCCGAGCATTGTGGACGATTTAAAACAGAATATATACGTGCGCTCTTACGCACGCAATACTACCGCCTTGGTTAGGCGGTAGTATTAGTCTTTTGATTTATTTATTATATATATCGGCCTACGTGGAGTGTTTTCTTTCGTTTCCTTTAATTATCTTTAATCTTTTTTTTTCTCCCAGCGCCATGTAATTCATTAGACAGTTACGTGGCCAGCTGGTACATTGGTTTAGATAGTGTGTGGTGTTATAGTATGACATCCTAACATGTTCTATGGTATGACAGAACATATAATAAATTCTCTAATATGTAAGCTGTGTTTACTCATTAATTTGCCCCTGTGACATTACAGACGGCAAATGCGTTCGAGCTGAAGAGTTTCGGGTTCAGCCTTGCTTCCGGTTTCTGCTCAACTAAAAACCGTGGTGAACACTTGGGGTATTGTTATGTGTCACCGTTTTCGGTTGCATTTTTCTCAAATTAGGCCTACTTTCTAAACATATTTATACTCAAGTGCACTCAAATATTGCCACATCATTGTCATTTTTTTTGTGTGCATATGGATTAAATCCAGCAACAATCTGAACCACACAACACCAATTCAAGGAATAAACTATTGCGGCGCCCCCAGCCGTGGTCGCCCGTGTTCCTGGTTGCAGCGAGGGATCCTGGGGAGGTACCGAACTATGAAACTATTTGGATTTACTCCTGGTTCTGGTTCAGCTCTGGAATAGTGAGTGTTTGATTGGGGGGGGGGGGGGGGGTCGGCTGGAGCGACACCCGCACCGAGGCACCCATGTCCGCGGGATATGTCGTGGGTTGTTCCATTGTTCCATGGCTGTTTAAATAAAGTCAACTCTCGTCGTCGTGCGGTGTGTGATGCACGGGAGTTGGCGATGCACTAGTAACCTGGGCTCACGGCTGGTTATTCCCTTGCCGCTCGCAACACTATTGCTGTTTCGGTGTTATCCATTGACTTGGATTAACGTCAAGAGGGTTGCATGGTGAGACTAGTATTAATTCAGTCCGATCCCAAGATTTTAAGGCAGGCTAGTTTTAAGGTACAAGATAGGGACACGCAAGGGACTTTGACGTCATAGGCACGCACCCCTTTCTTCGAAGAAACACAACACCGCCCTCTAGTGGTGCTGAAATAGATAAACTCTTGTACGTTTTATTTTTTCTTCCCACAATCCCTGATGTCTTCGTTTCCTTTTGCCCCGCTAAACCTGTTCCTGCTATACGTCATTGAGGTGAATGGGGGCAGAGTCCCTGCGTGGGCTACCTTTAAACCACAAGGTTCACCTGATTACTCTTATTTGGACCGGTCACTGCATCAACACACTAGCTGTTTATTTTGTCACTTTAGTGAACATTCAAGTCAAAGACGCTAAGAAAGCCAGTAGATTACCCTGCATTGCAACGTTAACTCGACTGCATCTGCTCTATCAGAGTGCATGTACTCTATCAGAGTGCATGTGTATGTGTTTTGGGTCGTATATGTTTTGGGTAGTATTGTGTCCACACACACACACACCTTACCACATTTATTTTGTCAACAAAATGACTGAGCATGTCCATGTATGTGATTTTGTGGTTGTTCATTTGTTTCAATGGATTTGATTGTAAATTACATATCTAGTCGGCCATTGTGTCAACAACGTAAAACGTAAAAATTATGAAATCTAGGATACTTTTATTTTTGCCCCATAAGGCACACACTGACTCATGCTGAATTATAGTGCATGTGCTGGGTCATGGGTTGGCTCATGAACACAATGAAACACAATGGATCCACATGCTAGGAATCAGCACCGCTTCCATGAGACCGGTCTATCAGGTGGAAGACGAGCCGCCTGGACACGCCCTTCTCTGTGGGGGGGGGGGGGGGGGGGGGGGGGGCAATACAGTTGAAGTTCAGAGTCTGTGGGTCGGGTTCGGGGGGGGGAGCAATACAGTTGAAGTTCAGAGTCTGTGGGTCGGGTGCGGGGGGGGGGGGGGGGGGGGGTCGGGGCGCTTGGAAAGGGTAGAGAAAAGAAAGACACCAGGACTGTTTATCTAACAGAGCCTGAATGGAGGTCAGTAGAAACCCTGGCCAGGAGAGGGAGGGACGACGTGCAGCTCCCTGTCAGCACAAGCAACCGCTGGCCTGTGACGAGGTGTGAACGAGGCGAAGGTACAAAAAAGAACAAAACAAAAGCCCCTCCCACTCACTCTCACCTCCACTCTCCCCACAGCGTCCGTCTGAGTCCGATGGCTAAACAGGATTCGGTAGGTTTCTCTTTTTACTCTTGTCTTCCTCCTTCTTCTACTCTTGGATGTCCTTCTTTTAACGTCTGGAAGAGGTCCTTCTGGACTTCCCCTGACCCCTTCTCACCTGGGTTAGGTAGACATGCTCTAGGCTCAGGAGTCGATCTAAAGGTTTTCTCAGAGGAAATACTATGCTACTGTGACTCTGACAATCCTGGATTGAAGTGTAATAACAGTACGGCGAAATGGTCGCAGTAGTACAGAGACGTGATTGGCTGACGCCGCAATCGGTGGATTTATTCCGGTTATTGCTTCAAATCAAATGTTTTGTATCTAGTTTGGGTTCGGGAGTGTAACAGAGGAGGGGAAGGGAGGGGAAACAGAGTTTAACAGAGCTTTGTGGTAGTGGAACTCTTCCTCAAACAGACATATCGTTCCCTGAATACTCAATATGAAGGAGTTTCTTCCTGGGCCGCTTTTGTGGAGTCATGGAGGGTGGGACATTTCACACAACATGATACTTTCATGTTGTGCTGTGTTGTGTTGTGTTTGCTGTGTTGTGTTACTCTGTAACTGGATAGGACCACAAGCTATTGTTTAACTTACAGATTGACCCTATAGGTGTTATTTGAACTGCCTGTAGCTATCTCACAAGTATTCAGTCATTTTCCTTTAAAAACAGGCCAAACAAAAAGAGGAAC
>JACYXH010000228.1:2600000-2610000 GCA_026745465.1 Lota lota
CCTAGACCTGTCCATACCATCATCATAGACCTGTCTGTACCATCACAGACCTGTCCATACCATTATCATAGACCTTATATACTATCATAGACCTGTTTATGCCATCAGAGATCTGTCTATACCATCATAGATCTGTCTATACCACCATAGACCGGTCTATACCATCACAGATCGGTCTATACCATCATAGACCTGTCTATACCATCATAGACCTTATATACCATCATAGACTTTATATACCATCATAGACCTTATATACCATCATAGACCTTATATACCATCATAGACCTTATATACCATCATAGACCTTATATACCATCATAGACCTTATATACCATCATAGACCTTATATACCATCATAGACTTTATATACCATCATAGACCTTATATACCATCATAGACTTTATATACCATCATAGACTTTATATACCATCATATACTTTATATACCATCATAGACCTTATATACCATCATAGACCTTATATACCATCATAGACATGCAGTCTGTAACTTCTGTGCTAACCATCGCACGGCCCACAGGTCTCTCGCCCCATCACTGGTCCCCAGGAACTGGCGTGTGTATGGTGGGCTGGTGTCCCAGAAGTCCCTGCCTCGGCCCTACCTGGTGGACAAGATCCTCCTCAATGAAAACTACAACAACAACACCAATGACCAGGACATTGCTCTGCTGAAGCTCACCGCAGCTGTGGACTTCAGCGGTGGTGAGCCACTTCCTGCAGACTTCCTCTTCCTGTCTATTCTTCTTCAGATTCACTCGGCGCATCTTATTATAAACGATGACGTGTTTCTGTTGAATAGGCACGGTCGCACCGGCCTGCCTGCCTAGTTTTGGCCAACAGTTTCCCGATGGAAAAAGCTGCTGGACGTCTGGCTTCGGCACCACTGAAGAAGGGGCAGGTATGGGACACGACAAGACACTAGTTATCACGTGCATGTGTAGATATATATGTGTTAGCCAAAGTGAAAAGCCTAAATGGTTTTCCCCTAAGCATTTGAGCTGACTTCCATTTCTACTAGATAAACAAATCAAATTGAATTAGCATGGTGTTCACCCAATGTTGTAAATCAAACTAAATAAATTAAACAAAATCTTAATCTGGTGAACCACTAAATTTCATTTTTCTCAGCAAAATTTCTAACACGCACAAGGCTGACCTCTACACTGTATGTTCACTGATGCTCCAGCCTTACTGGCTGCTGCATGAGGCACAGAACCAGGATGCTGACTCCTAGCTTCCTCTAGCTCCAGCCTTACTGGCTGCTGCATGAGCCACAGAACCAGGATGCTGACTCCTAGCTTCCTCTAGCTCCAGCCTTACTGGCTGCTGCATGAGCCACAGAACCAGGATGCTGACTCCTAGCTTCCTCTAGCTCCAGCCTTACTGGCTGCTGCATGAGCCACAGAACCAGGATGCTGACTCCTAGCTTCCTCTAGCTCGTTGTGCTTTCCTTCCCGCTGGAACGCGCTGCTCTTCTGTACCTCAGACTGAACCACGTTGATCTTCCTCTCTCCCTCGACAGCGAGGGCCTCCCGAGACCTGATGGAGGTGTCCGTGGACATCATCGACGTGCACCTCTGTAACAGCAGCACGGTGTACGGGGGCCGCGTGTCCGGGAACATGATCTGCGCCGGGGCTCTGGAAGGGGGGCGGGACTCCTGTCAGGTCTGAACAACATTAGGACGCACGCATGCGGCTTGTGAGGAAATGACACGAGTGGGAAGCGGTGTTGTTTTTGGACATGGTCGAGGGCCGGCTATGGGGAGGGAGATGGGACGTGCTTGTGGAGGGCACAGGATGATTTGGTTTTCTAGAAATAGAAATGTAAATGTTGTATTTGTGAGATAGAGACAGGATTAAGGCAGGGCTTCATGTATTACAAGAGAGTGTGGGTCTACAAACGTCTCCACTTGATCCTGATTAGGGGCCACTCGCTCATTGTGCTTGTGTGTGCACCTAGTCGGTGCACATCATGCAACACACGCGCGTGTGTTGCATGATGTGCACCTAGTCGGTGCACATCATGCAACACACGCGCGTGTGTTGCATGATGTGCACCGATTCCACACGTCATACCGTGGAATAAGCGGACGGAGCTTATTCAGCACCATGTTGACCCTCTGACCCTGGGCTCTCTCCACCCCAGGGAGACAGCGGGGGTCCACTAGTCTGTCAGGCCAGCGATGGGCTCTGGTATCTAGTGGGCATCACCAGCTGGGGGGCCGGCTGTGGGAGGCAGAATCAGCCGGGCATTTACACCAAGGTCACCAGCATGCTGCCCTGGATCCAGAGCAAGATGCAGGTAACTTCCCAACATGGGGGCCCTCATCCTAAGACACACCCATAAGATGCAGGTAACTTCCCAACATGGGGGCCCTCATCCTAAGACACGCCCATAAGATGCAGGTAACTTCCCAACATGGGGGCCCTTATCCTAAGACACACCCATAAGATGCAGGTAACTTCCCAACATGGGGGCCCTTATCCTCCTAGACACGCCCATAAGATGCAGGTAACTTCCCAACATGGGGGCCCTCATCCTAAGACACGCCCATAAGATGCAGGTAACTTCCCAACATGGGGGCCCTTATCCTCCTAGACACGCCCATAAGATGCAGGTAACTTCCCAACATGGGGGCCCTCATCCTAAGACACGCCCATAAGATGCAGGTAACTTCCCAACATGGGGGCCCTTATCCTCCTAGACACGCCCATAAGATGCAGGTAACTTCCCAACATGGGGGCCCTCATCCTAAGACACGCCCATAAGATGCAGGTAACTTCCCAACATGGGGGCCCTTATCCTCCTAGACACGCCCATAAGATGCAGGTAACTTCCCAACATGGGGGCCTTTATCCTAAGACACGCCCATAAGATGCAGGTAACTTCCCAACATGGGGGCCCTCATCCTCCTAAGACACACCCATAAGATGCAGGTAACTTCCCAACATGGGGGCCCTTATCCTCCTAGACACGCCCATAATATGCAGGTAACTTCCCAACATGGGGGCCCTCATCCTAAGATACGCCCATAAGATGCAGGTAACTTCCCAACATGGGGGCCCTCATCCTCCTAAGACACACCCATAAGATGCAGGTAACTTCCCAACATGGGGGCCCTCATCCTAAGACACGCCCATAAGATGCAGGTAACTTCCCAACATGGGGGCCCTCATCCTCCTAAGACACACCCATAAGATGCAGGTAACTTCCCAACATGGGGGCCCTTATCCTCCTAGACACGCCCATAATATGCAGGTAACTTCCCAACATGGGGGCCCTCATCCTAAGACACACCCATAAGATGCAGGTAACTTCCCAACATGGGGGCCCTCATCCTCCTAAGACACACCCATAAGATGCAGGTAACTTCCCAACATGGGGGCCCTTATCCTCCTAGACACGCCAATAAGATGCAGGTAACTTCCCAACATGGGGGCCCTCATCCTAAGACACGCCCATAAGATGCAGGTAACTTCCCAACATGGGGGCCCTCATCCTCCTAAGACACACCCATAAGATGCAGGTAACTTCCCAACATGGGGGCCCTCATCCTCCTAAGACACGCCCATAAGATGCAGGTAACTTCCCAACATGGGGGCCTTTATCCTAAGACACGCCCATAAGATGCAGGTAACTTCCCAACATGGGGGCCCTTATCCTCCTAGACACGCCCATAAGATGCAGGTAACTTCCCAACATGGGGGCCCTTATCCTCCTAGACACGCCCATAAGATGCAGGTAACTTCCCAACATGGGGGCCCTTATCCTCCTAGACACGCCCATAAGATGCAGGTAACTTCCCAACATGGGGGCCCTTATCCTCCTAGACACGCCCATAAGATGCAGGTAACTTCCCAACATGGGGGCCCTTATCCTCCTAGACACGCCCATAAGATGCAGGTAACTTCCCAACATGGGGGCCCTTATCCTCCTAGACACGCCCATAAGATGCAGGTAACTTCCCAACATGGGGGCCCTTATCCTAAGACACGCCCACATTTTCTTTATATTCAGTTGTATCTCTCATTTATACATATACATATTCAGGTAGCGTACCCCGGGATGACCTCTCCTTCCTCACCCCTTCCTCTGCCTCCCACAGCTCGAGAGGCCTTGAGACCACCCCCTTTAAACTCCACTGGCGGCCCGCTCCACCCTTCCCCCAAACCAACCCTGCACTATGAAGTCATCGCCATGGAAACGGACACTAGATGTGCTGATAAGAGGGACTTATATGAAAGGATGAGTTTCTCAAATGATTTGTGCCTCACACTGGCTTGGTCTCTCTATCAAACCGATTTTAAATATTATTTTCAGTGCTTTATCAAACACGGGAGGGGGGAGCTTCACAACGTGTTCTGAGTCTAACAGCGTCTCTGGTGTTTTAATTGGTTGAGGACATTAAGGACACTGGAAGTCCCTTTCTGACATAATTAACAGTCCTAAACATACAGTTCCTTCTGTTAACTCAAGTTATGAACATTCTCAGGAATGATCTTCCACACCTTGAAATCCCCTTACATTTATTTATCTCCCGTGGCTATGTCTTCTAAGATAATCATTTGTATCCGACTGTGTGCGACTATTTATCAATAAATACATTCCCTTGATTATCCAATCTTAAATGTCTGCCTGAATATACTGTCGCTGAGTAGCAGGTCTCAGCTAAAAGCTAGGTAGCCTTTAAAGAGAGAGAGAGAGAGAGAGAGAGAGAGAGAGAGAGAGAGAGAGAGAGAGAGAGAGAGAGAGAGAGAGAGAGAGAGAGAGAGAGAGAGAGAGAGAGAGAGAGTGTTTAGAAGAGAATAAATAGCGCACACCCCAAGCAACGTTTCACATTGTTAACAACAACACATGTAGCCTATTTTGCAGAACTGGCTGTCAGCATTAATCGATCGTAGTATTTGAAACAATAACATTAAGATATAAGCTGCTGATTGATTGATTGATTGACTGATTGCCTGCCGGTGGATAACAAATTCTCATTCAACGGTGAATTGATTTGTAAAAGAGGTAAGTTCAACAGCGAATGTTGGATTCTATAAGCGAATCTTAAACCTGACCATAATGCTTTCCATTTTTTCTGTTCATGTTTAATATTGTCGGTCGGCGGTCGCCGTAAAGACAAAACACTTTATTGAAAGATGGGTTTGTGTTATAGGTAAGGCTGCTGTTAATCTACTCACAAAGCCAACTAAATACCTTGAAATATTCAGCAAGTCTAATGTTACCTCTCTCAGTTCACATGTCGACGTCGGGGTTTCCTACATTAGGTTTTTGAGCACAATCTGAGATTTGAAAAGAGCTCTTTATGAAGGCGTTAGTGCGTGTGGCATCAGGGTGTGTCGCTGGCAGCAGATCACCGAGACATGCACGACACAGCTGTAAAATAAGAGCGATAACCCGAGACCAATCCCTTAAAATGACAAAAGACCTCTGATCGCTTTAGGTTATAGCCGGTCAGATGTAGCGGCGGTGCTTTGGGCGCGGAGCGAGGAGGCGCAAGCAGGTGATGGAGAGCTACAGGTTGATCTCAGCGCGCTGAGATGAACGCAGACAAAGGCTTCGGTGTCGACGAGGAGTCGTGAACGCACGCCGCGTTTAAACAAACGGTCAGATCGGGTTTCAGGAGCAGTGCGATCAACAGCCTCCCAAAGCGAATGAACGAGTTCACTTCCTTCAGTTCACCACGCCCATAGCTTCTATTCTGGACTTGAAATAACGTTTAGCATTAGTGGGTATATGATATGTATGATATAGGCTATGGCATTAATAATATTGCAATAGTTTATCATCAATATCGGTGAGTCGGCAGCCTTCAGGCTTTACATCGGTAGATTCGATAGTTGTCTACCCCAAACCGTTG
Source organism: Lota lota (assembly GCA_026745465.1). NCBI lineage: Eukaryota > Metazoa > Chordata > Actinopteri > Gadiformes > Lotidae > Lota > Lota lota. The sequence goes on from JACYXH010000228.1 coordinate 2,605,888, forward strand.
GAAACGGTTGTCATGGACATAAACGGACACTATGGAAAGACGCAAATCGATTCGTTCCCAAGGTGATGTGTCGTTATGATGTTGGTAAAGATATGACATCTAAGGTTTTGTGTCACCCGTTTAGTCTATTTCTTGGTCACTGAACTTCGTTTTCTGTGTCATAATTTTGCTTTTCATGCTCTTGGTGCTTACTCTATTTTGTTCGATCGCGTGTATCATAGTGTACACATTACACCCAATAAGAAAAGGCCTTTTGTCATCGACAGTGGGATCCTGGCATGCGAACTAATACTCTGTAGAGAGCCAACCAGGAAAAAGCGACTCGCAATCCCAAACATCATTTCACGCGCCACCCACCGCTGCACGGTCATAGCGATTGCCTCGTGAGACGCACACCAGAGAGCAGTGGGAGACCCCACCCCATCACACCCATGTCACACTCGTCAGATACACAATGAAACGGCCCCAGAAAGCTGTGTGCGTGTCGGTGGGGCCCTGTATTCTGTCGCTGGTTTGGAGCCCCCCCCCCCCCCCCCCCCCCCCCCCCTGGACTCCGTGTTCTCTGAAAACACCGTCCGTTCAGTGGCTTGCCCTTCCCTTGTCCTCTGCACACCCACACACCCCAAGTCCACACCGTCCCAAAGCGAGCAGCGGCTGGGGAGTCTGCAACGAGACAGAGGAAAACAACAACCAAAAGGATCCGAAATGGAGAGGAGGGCCGGGGGGCTGGGGTGTGTTAGCTGGTAGCACGCTGGAGGGGGCCCCTCATAGGGGGGGGGGGGGGGGGGGGGGGGAAAGCAGGTGATGTGTGGCAGGGTGAGCGAAATGAGGACATGTTGCCGGGAAGCTGTGAAGAGAATCTCGGTTTACCTTCCTGATTGCTCTGAGATTACCCGGGGGGGGGGGGGGGGGGGGGGGGGGGGGATCTGGTGCCTGGTTTGTTTGTGCATACTTCTGAACCCGAGCATGGTGATTTGAGTTTGGTTTGCTTTAGATTGTTGGAGAATAAAGGAGGTGCACGCTTTGTTCAAGACAAAATTCCACACATTGTGTGACATCCAAGTGAGACTCCTGGCTGGAAGCACATGTAGACACGACTAGTTGTGTTCTTTCCATTGCCAGGCGTGCTTCTCCGATGTACCACTCAACCCCTGAACACTCCCCTTCTTATCTGTTCTATTACTGTGTGTGGGGAGAGAGGACACACAGGTCCACTGCTGAGCACTTTACTAAACCCCCCTCCATCTTCCATCTTTGAAATAGCTTACACACTTCCTCTCCTCTTGTAGCCATTGACCCAACTATATTTACTGTCCCTCTCTCTCTTTCTTTGTGTCTGTCTGTCTGTCTGTCTGTCTGTCTGTCTGTCTGTCTGTCTGTCTGTCTGTCTGTCTGTCTGTCTGTCTGTCTCTGTCTGTCTCTGTCTGTCTGTCTGTCTCTGTCTGTCTCTGTCTGTCTGTCTGTCTGTCTCTCTCTCTGTCTGTCTGTCTGTCTGTCTCTCTCTCCCTCCCTTTCGTCTCTCCCTTTCTCTCTGAATACAACGATAGCGGTCCAATGAAGGCCATCGTTAGCGTGGAGGGGGGTCAGAATGTGAATATGAGAAGGAAGATGAGACATTAAGAATATCACACCTTGACTGACTCTATGTCCCTCGCAGTCTTAGCTTTCTAAAGATAGGGGCGAGGGCCCTGTTTGGCAGCCTACCTTGACTGTGATGACTCCGCACGGATCGCTGGATCAGTGCTTATTAATTGGTCGGGAGCAGTATCAAGTGTAGTTTGTGGCCAGCTTATCAATGCCGTCCGCTGGACTGGAGAACAGTTCTCTTATTTCACAAAGGAGGGGACTGAGACTGGCGTGCCTTGAAGGGGCGTCGAATGGGTGGTCTTTTAGAAGATGACACTAGGACATATACTCAAAGCGTGCCTTGAGGTTTAACACGTCGCAAAAAAGGGTTTGTATGTTTATGATATTTGTACACATTATAAAATGTTCCTATAGTATAGTGTTCGCTGTAACTAAGGGATACACGTAAATACTAGCAAATGGTTTCCGCAAACTTTCAAAAATTGAATTATAAGTATGTCCTCATGAGGCTTCATATCTTTGTTTCTTTTTATTAATAGGACACAGTGTAGTACAATAACAAGGGCTGTTCAGAGTTGTTCTAGTGCACAGTTAGGAAAATGTCTCAGACATTTTGTATGGCATGCAGCAGGACTGGAGGGAACTAGAATGGATGTTTCTTTCTCGTAAATGGATGTGACTGCCAGACAGCTTTCTTGTATAATGCATGCTTTCACTCCGTAATATAAACCACAATGTCTTGATTGATATAATACACAGGGGACCCCTAATTGCAGATGATTTTAAGATATAAACTGAGCAGAAATGCATTATATGATGATGACAAAGATAATGTCTTTCTTTCTTTCTTTCTTTCTTTCTTTCTTTCTTTCTTTCTTTCTTTCTTTCTTTCTTTCTTTCTTTCTTTCTTTCTTTCTTTCTTTCTTTCTTTCTTTCTTTCTTTCTTTCTTTCTTTCTTTCTTTCTTTCTTTCTTTCTTTCTTTCTTTCTTTCTTTCTTTCTTTCTTTCTTTCTTTCAATATGGCCCTTGTGGTTAAAATAACTACATTATAAATCAATGCAGAATCTTTCAGAGAGTTTGACGAGTATTACTCAGCAAGACATTTCCCCCTCATGCCTTTGCTCCGATCCAGAAATGACTGCACTGCGTGCATGACACGCACACACACGTTGTGTGCATGACACGCACACACACGTTGTGTGCATGACACGCACACACACGTTGTGTGCGTGATGCATGTTTGCGGGTGACAAAGTAGACAGAAAAATATGATAGTGAATAAGTGGGAGAAAGAGAGAGAAAAAAGAAAGTAGGTCAAGGCATGCTTATCCTTGTCCTTTCCTTCATACGGGGAAAGGAAATATGTAAGTGCTCTCCGAACACATTACGTTTTAAAACACCAAATGTATCCTCCCGAATGTTTTAAAAAAACGATGTGTGTGTGTGTGTGTGTGTGTGTGTGTGTGTGTGTGTGTGTGTGTGTGTGTGTGTGTTGCACAAACCACAGGTGGTGCACTTGTAGTTTGTGTGCTAAAGTGTGTTGCCTCTGAGGTACCCATGTATTTTCCCTCTATTTCTTTCCTCCCTCAAACCTCTCGCATTTTAACTCTATTTCAACAGTTGCCATGGAAACAGTTTTGCTGGTCCTCTCCTCGCTCCTGGTCTGTGTGTCTGGTAAGTGGACCCACTCCTCCCAAAACACATTAGCATGCACGCATGCACGCATGCACACATGCACACTAGACACATGCATACATGCACACTAGACACATGCACACATGCACACTAGACACATGCACACTAGACACATGCACACTAGACACATGCACACATGCACACTACACACATGCACACTACACACATGCACACTAGACACATGCACACATGCACACTAGACACACGCATGCATGCAGAGGGGGACAGACTGAGGCAGTTGACAGAACATGAAGAGCACTCTATTCTCTTCTGTTATCCGTACATGCTTTGAAACAAAATATTATTCAAGCCAATCTAAAAAGATTCTGGACGTCCAGAGGACGAAAGAACGGAATGTTTCAACAAACAAAGCCTTGATAACAGTTTAGCATGCAAGAGCCTTCCAAATGCTGATCTCCCCTGTTCAGGGGGCGTATCAGGAGGATGTTCATCTGGGATGTAGCCAACGGAGCAGGGCGATTACTGTCCACCCACCAACAATATGATTGGCCACTTTATTAATTATTATCATCTCTGTCTGATTTTGGTTAATGTTCTTTTTGCAAATGCATGTGCGACGCAAGTGCAATTTAACCCTCATGCTATATTATCCTAAAACCATGTACTTCAAGACACAAATGCAAAAATGTGCATTTTAAAATTGCACACTCTGAGAAAGTATTCAGGCAACATTACAAGAGGTGTAATGTACCGACATTACCAATAGGGATCAGTATTTGGACTGGATAAGATAATCGAAATGGAAGAACGGAGGTGCTGTTTAATCATTTTCACATAAACATAAATGACCGCTGTGTCTGCGTAGGCTAA
>JACYXH010000228.1:2615000-2631972 GCA_026745465.1 Lota lota
CTATAGGTGTTTACGAATTGTCTATATCAGATGTTAAGCTTGTCAGTTGTCCTTGAATACGTTTTTCACGATTATATTATAATGTATACGTGTATATATATCTGGATAGATTACTAGAATGACACAAAATGTATAACTCAAAAGTGTGTGTGTGTGTGTGTGTGTGTTCATTCAATGTATTGCATTTTTCCCTCGTAGAACTCCTTGACAGGCCTTGTGTACAACAATCTCCACTGGCACAGATTCATGCCTGAGAAGGAACGTTTTACAGGGTTCTCCCCGAGCTCAGACACAGCACAAGCCCGAGCAACCATAGTGGAAGGGGCTTTTCCATCAGCTGACTCACTGCCGGTCCTGCACACTTTCAACCTAATAATCATAGCCTGCTCCTCTCTATTGGTTTAGGCAAGATTGACTGCAGTATGGAAAACCCTGATTGGTTGTTTTTGAAAACTCCCAGGCTAGTATTGTAAATTAGACTTAATGTATTTCTTTGTATGTTTTTCGCTTCTTTCCCTTTTTTCCTTTTAGTTTCAAAATTGTAAGCCTTGCAGCAATTGGTGCTAAGTTATTTTAAATGATGCTTCATTTTGTGTGTGTGTGTGTGTGTGTGTGTGTGTGTGTGTGTGTGTGTGTGTGTGTGTGTGTGTGTGTGTGTGTGTGTGTGTGTGTGTGTGTGTGTGTGTGTGTGTGTGTGTGTGTGTGTGTGTGTGTGTGTGTGTTTTGGGGATTTGTGGCATGAGAGAAAGTGAATACAACTAAGTCCACACTCATAGTAGCGCTGTATTTGCCAAACTATGAAGACATTATTTAATGTGTCAAGTGAAGGCGAATTCACCGATACAACGTAATTCTCAATGGCGCCGGTGAAGGTCACATAACGGCTGCGTGTACGTGAATGTAATACTTGTGATACACAGGAGGCTTTGTGGTGTAGCAACACATTGTGGTTTTGGCATACAAAATAAAAGCGCGTGTTCACCCGGAGCAAAATGGTTTGGTCGTCATGTTCTCCCAAGATGTGGAACAGTACAGGGTTAACAGTCTCCCCGCTGCCAATGGAAACCCATGGCTCCAAAGGTCGCCACACTTGCGGTTTATTGGCATCAGAGTCTGGCTTTATGAGACACATACATGTGACTGAATAGGACCATTAGCCAGTAAGCGTTCTGTCAATGTGTAGTAGGGGTGTGTGTGTGTGTATGTGAGAGAGAGAGTTAGTGTGTGTGTGTGTATGAGTTAGTGTGTGTGTGTGTGTGTGTGTGTGTGTGTGTGTGTGTGTGTGTGTGTGTGTGTGTGTGTGTGTGTGTGTGTGTGTGTGTGTGTGTGTGTGTGTGTGTGTGTGTGTGTGTGTGTGTGTGTGTGTGCGTGCGTGCGTGCGTGCGTGCGTGCGTGCGTGCGTGCGAGCGAGCGAGCGAGCGAGCGAGTGTGTGCGTGTGGGGTATTCATAAAGTGGGAAGAGCATCACTCACACACACATTCATTCCCTTACCTGTGAAGTGGTACCACAGTGTCTCTCAGGCTAGACAGGTAAGTCTTGCCTTCATGCCTTCCTTTTTTTGCACAATCGTACTTTAATTTACAGAGTTAGCATTTGTCCAAATGATTTAGGGATGTAGTTGAGTCTGTGAAGGATTTTGAGCCTGTAATAACATTGAAAGAATATGCAAGAAAAAAGGGGCAGTGTTTGACTTTGTTGGATTTGAGCTCACAGTTTGATCCACCAAAAAGGACCAAACCAAAGTGTTTCTTGCTGGGGGACAATCTGACCGCATTTCGGTATGTGTTTGTGTGTAGAATTCGGATGTCTTAAAGGGTTGAAAAAGAACCAAGACAGGCCCCAAAGAGATATCTCAAATTGCCTTCTGATGGATGGATTGAAGGTCACATTTTTTTAGAGGGCAAAGGTAATTTTACTATATTATGATAGTTATGTGAGCTCTCTAGACATAGTATAGGAAATAGGAAGGCCTGATAACTGCATTTCTGAGAAATGAATTGGCAAATCATCCTACTGTCTGTGGATGATTATAGATATATATGGCTCAGGGTTAATGAATATTCCAGTTGAAAGATATTAATCAGTAACTGTCATTCACTCTAGAATGACTTTGTGCTCAGTGGTGTCTGACAAAAAAAAAACCCTAGACTGCAGCAGATAGTGTCATGGCTGAACGAAGTAGACTCCGGATGGTTTCAGTCTGTGTTTGTTAATGATTATGGGTATCTACATGTGTGCATGCTTCTCTCTCCGTGTTTGCATGCTTGGTGTATATATGTGCATATATGTGTGTGTGTGTCTGTCGTGTATGTGTGTGTGTGTCTGTACGTGTGTTTGTGTGTTGTGTGTGTTTGTGTGTGTTTGTGTGTGTTTGTACGTGTGTCTGTACGTGTGTTTGTGTGTGTCTGTACGTGTGTTTGTGTGTGTCTGTACGTGTGTTTGTGTGTGTTTGTACGTGTGTCTGTACGTGTGTTTGTGTGTGTTTGAACGTGCCACTGTGTGTGCATGTGTGTGTGTTTTTGTGTGTGTGCTTGAAAGCGGAGTGTGGAGAGAGATAATCAATATCCCTATTAGCCTCCTAAAGTTCAAACAATCCATCTGCTATCAAGACTGCCGAGGTGTAACTGCTAAAGCAATTTGTCCGGACCTATTGGGTTTCACAACCTTTCAGCTGCCTCCCTTCTAAACCCATTAAGTCAATTTAAACCTTACACTTTATTACATTTGGGCCATTGTTGAAGCCAAATCCCAACAAATGTCCTTATCTGGCCAACGCTGGCACGCTGAGCCCCACCTGTTGGGAATGCCTTGTCTGTTCTCTGAAAAATAACAAAACTTAACTTTATGGATTTCCTTCCAGTTTTGTCATCAGACTCCTCAAACCACACACAATCGAAACAAGATGTCTTCCAGTGGAGGTAAGCTCTAGTGATTGCTGGCTCTTAACCATTTAACCTTGAAGTTCACATTGATAAATGCTAAACAACATGTCCCATGATACCTGGGCATGTCCTTTGTCATGTTTTGAATGGAAGCGTTGTAAGTCATTGCCTAGTGATGGAAATCCTGTTCCTACGTTCAACTCATCCAGCTGAATAGTGTAGAGCCTAGAGTCTCTGGTACAACATAACTCCCACAGTGCATGGTTCAACAGGAGCTCTGAGGCTAGGTGACCTCGGGTGTCTGAACCAAGGTCGCTAGTTAATGGCTGATCACTGCTTTGTAGTGATCTTTGCTCCTGGGGGCTGTGGATGTATCTTGTTTATGGACGTGTTTAACTGCAGCAGGACGATTAGTTAAGATGAGTTATTATGATCAAATTAAATACAAATCTGTTCATTTGCAACGGTAACAAAGTGCGATCCCAGCCATTGACCACCTGTGATTTTGCACTTCCTGATAGAGGAAATAAAGTGCTTGTTCTGTTTTTATAATCACAAAGTAGTAGTTTTACTATAGCTTGTGTCTCATCTAGATATTTCTGTTTCATCCATCCATTCTTGTCGTTGTTCACGCCATTTTCCTCTCCTCAGCTGCAAAAGACCTTGATGCAGACTTTGTGTACGGTGAGCAAAACAACCCTAAACATGAGCTTCTCATACAGATGAGGTCTACACCTAAACATGAGCTTCTCATACAGATGAGGGCTACACCTAAACATGAGCTTCTCATACAGATGAGGGCTACACCTAAACATGAGCTTCTCATACAGATGAGGTCTACACCTAAACATGAGCTTCTCATACAGATGAGGGCTACACCTAAACATGAGCTTCTCATACAGATGAGGGCTACACCTAAACATGAGCTTCTCATACAGATGAGGTCTACACCTAAACATGAGCTTCTCATACAGATGAGGTCTACACCTAAACATGAGCTTCTCATACAGATGAGGTCTACACCTAAACATGAGCTTCTCATACAGATGAGGTCTACACCTAAACATGAGCTTCTCATACAGATGAGGTCTACACCTAAACATGAGCTTCTCATACAGATGAGGTCTACACCTAAGAGCTAGTTTGTGTGTGTGTGTGTCTGTGCGTGCGTGCGTGTGTGAGTACATGTGTGTCTGTCTGTGTGCGCGTGTGCCTGCGTATGTGCGTACGTGTGTGTCTGTGCCTGTGTCTGTCTGTCTGTCTGTCTGTGTGTGTGCCTGTGTGTGTGTGCCTGTGTGCGTGTGTACGTGTGTGTCTGTGTGTGTGTGTGTGTGTGCGTACGTATGTGTGTGTCTGTGTGTGCGTGTGTGTGCGTGCATGCGTACGTGTGTCTGTGTGTGCGTGTGCGCGCGTGCGTACATGTGTCTGTGTGTGCGTGTGCGTGCGTGCACGTGCGTACATGTGTGTGCGTGTGCGTGCGTGCACGTGTCTGTGTGTGCGTGTGCGTGTGCGTGCACGTGCGTGTGTGCGTTACGGGCTTCTGTTGTAGCCAGCAGCAGTCGGGTAATGAATGGGTCTTCCCTCACCTGTAGATTACGAGAGCCTGCGACTCGTGGGTCTGATTCTGTCCGGGATTCTCATGGTGATGTCCATCTTCCTACTGGCTGGTGAGTCATACGGCCCAGCGCCTACCTGTCTACTTTGTGTGTGTGTGGTGTGTGTGTGTGTGTATGTGTATGTGTGTGTGTGTTTATGCGTTTGAGTCTGTATGTGTGTGCGTATGTGTGTGTGTGTGTGTGTGTGTGTATGTGTGTGTGTCTGTGTGTGCATGCGTTTGAGTTTGTGTGTGTGTGTGTGTGTGTGCGTTTGAGTCTGTGTATGTGTGTGTGTGTTTGCGTGCGTGTGGCTGCATGTGCGTGTGTGTATGTGTTTGCGTGTGAGTCTGTTCTTACCACTGTTTCTCTCTTCTTTCTTCAAAGGCAACAAGATCCGCCGCTGTGGAAAATCCAAGGTATGACGCGTTCCACAAACAAAACGTCACAGTGTCTAGTAGACGCTTTAAGATGACGTTGGCGACATCTGCTGGATATCACGAGACACGTCAATGGAGATCCCTGTTATTGATAAATTATTTAAGATAGTTTTGGATTGTAGAAACATAAATTATTTCTGTGTTTTAATCTAGACGATGTTTGAATAAAACTAACATCAATCTTTTTTTTTATCTCTTCCAGCCAATACCGGTGGAAGAGGATTGAAAGACCTGCCATGATTATATTTAATGTGATGTGTTTGGGGAAATATAAATGTAGATAAAATGGACATTGTGGATAAATGGTATGTTGTTGTTCAATTTATCTGAATACTGACTGGACCCTGCCCAAAATTGATAGGACAAGTCCATATAGATATTTACAGATGTACGTTCTATATAGATCTATATAGATGTATAGTCTATCTAGATCTAAATATATGTATAGCCTATATATATCTATATAGCTGTATAGTCTATATAGATTGATATAGATGTATAGTCTATAAGGATTTAGAGTCTATATCGATGTATATATATAGATCTAAATAGATGTATTGTCTATCTAGATCTATATAGATTTATAGTCTATATAGATATATATAGATGTATAATCAATATAGATGCATAGTCTATCTAGATCTAAATAGATGTATAGTCTATTATGATCTATATTGATGTATAGTCTATATAGATCTCTACAGAGGATTAGTCTGTATAGATTCCCAAGCAGTGATCTTGATTGTAAACCACCTACAACATAAGGAGAACATTCGGAATACGTTCCATATAATAGGAACTCTTTTCAATAGTAGTACGGCCTGTGAATGGATCGTCAATTCCTCTTACTACGCAATTCGGAAATTCATGTCGATTTAACGTTACCGTCGCCCACCGCCAGGTGGCAGTATATGACCAGTACGACCAGCTCAGGCCCCAACACCAGGAAGAGCCGCTTCTCCAAACCAACTTCCCGATACTACTTTGAGAGCTACCTAAAACAAAGCCGCTGGTGTTTATGTAGGTGGCCTTCGGTTAACCGTCATTTAGACGTCGTAAGCATAATTCACTTCAATAAATCACACGTTCTCAAGTCAACTCGAGCATGCTTTTGAAACGAGCCAAACAGCCGTTAATGGCAGTGCATGATCCAACATTTTAGTACTACAATATTTCCAGTGCAGAAACAGGATGACAATGCGCATTAATCAAACCACTGGAAACCCGCTGCTGATTAATTATCCCCGCATAAAGAAGTTGTTACAAGGCAAGGACAGCAGCTGTCAAACGGGTAAGAAAGAGGTCTTCTCCATGTTTCCATTATTCTCACTACCTGTGTGTGTGTGTGTGTGTGTGTGTGGGTATATGTGTGTGTGTGTGTGTGTGTGTGTGTGTGTGTGTGTGTGTGTGTGTGTGTGTGTGTGTGTGTGTGTGTGTGTGTGTGTGTGTGTGTGTGTGTGTGAGAGAGAGTGAGAGAGAGAGAGTGTGTATTTTTCTGTGTCTGTGAGCGCGTTTATGAACGTGTGCACGCGCGCCCGATGTGTGTGTTCCTCTATATCTTATTTACTTAAAAATACGATTCCGCATTCACCGCCCAACAAGATGCGCGGTGCGGCTCGCCGCAGTTGACCGGGAGGCGCCCCGCTGGCGGAGGAAATGGTGTTGTGCTTTGCATAAAGGTCTGCCGTTGAGGTAAGCGTGAGAGGCCATTTGTCACACCATTCCCGGGGCCCGATAACATCACATGCGCATTGAGGAGTTGTGGAAACAACACACACGCACAGGGACACACGCACACACACACGAGAGAGAGAGAGAGAGAGAGAGAGAGAGAGAGAGAGAGAGAGAGAGAGAGAGAGAGAGAGAGAGAGAGAGAGAGAGAGAGAGAGAGAGAGAGAGAGAGAGAGAGAGAGAGAGAGAGAGAGAGAGAGAGAGAGAGAGAGAGAGAGAGAGAGAGAGAGAGAGAGAGAGAGAGAGAGAGAGAGAGAGAGAGAGAGAGCACAGTTGCTGTTTTGGAGGTGACTGTGATGGTTCATTGTTTACGGTTCCCCAGGCCAAATTAACAATACAGGACCAACTGACAAACGAAGCTGCTTGAATTTCTTCAGATAGCCACGTTCGGTTGGAAGTGGCAAGACTTTCAGGTTACAACTGTAGACTATAAACACAATAACACCAAAATACCAAGGTCAACATAAACGTTGACCTTGAAGCTATAAAAACTTTGGTTTCCCGTCAAACCAAACTGAATTACTGGTCATGATGAACAGGAGGAGGACGCGTCAAGACAATTGGAAAATAATTGTTACACATCAACGGCAAGTCTAGGAAAATGTAAACTACAAACAAACAAACCATCAAACTATATATTTAAACTGTGTTCATCACTGGTGTTGCATCACAGCCCGTCGTTGACATTCGTGTTTAAATAAACTAAGTCAGCGAAGAGTGACTTAGTTCACTCTTCCAGCTCCTGCTTGGTTCAGCTCTGGGTGCACAGGAGCCCCCCAGCAGGACGCACAAACATGTTACACCTGGAACTCACCTGGGCGACACACGAGAAAACAACATGGCGGCGCATTGGAAGGTCAGAGGTTGGAGTGGGTCGGTCTCCCTGAGGGCTGTAGGGTTCTGACGGAACCAAAAGCTGTGAGCAGTTTGGTTCCTTCTGGTCAGGTTCTGTCCCTGTAAAACCTCGGGGAAGCATTGCTGTAAGCCAGCTCTATTAGCACCCAAGTTAGCTCAGTGGCTAGCTTGCGTTGTAGATGTGAGCATGTTGTATTTGTTGAATTCTAACACCGTCATCACATCACCTTTATTTCAGTTTCACACGACAAATGTAATACTTGTGGCTCCTGTGGCTTTATCTATCTGTCCAAGTTGAAAGTATTTATCTATCTGTCCAAGTTGAAAGTATTTATCTATCTGTCCAAGTTGAAAGTATTTATCTATCTGTCCAAGTTGCAAGTATTTATCTATCTGTCCAAGTTGAAAGTCTTTATCTATCTGTCCAAGTTGAAAGTATTTATCTATCTGTCCAAGTTGAAAGTCTTTATCTATCTGTCCAAGTTGAAAGTATTTATCTATCTGTCCAAGTTGAAAGTATTTATCTATCTGTCCAAGTTGAAAGTATTTATCTGTCCATGGGTCATGCGATGCTGACTGAGTGTGTGTGTGTTTGTGTGTGTTGTGTATGTGTGTGTGTGTGTGTGTGTGTGTTTCTGCCTTGGGGAAGCAGCAGGTTCACAGTTTTAAAAGTGTGGGAAAATGATAAGATCAGAGCATGAGGGGTCAAGATGGAAACTCTGACTCTGCACACACACACACACACACACACACACACACACACACACACACACACACACACACACACACACACACACACACACACACACACACACACACACACACACACACACACACACACACACACACACACACACTCAGTCAGCATCGCATGACCCGTCACGCCTACTCGCTCTCTCTCTCTGTCTCTCTCTCTCTCTCTCTCTCTCTCTCTCTCTCTCTCTCTCTCTCTCTCTCTCTCTCTCTCTCTCTCTCTCTCTCTCTCTCTCCCCTGCTGTGCAACATGAAGCGTTTAATAGTTTATTTATTTCAGCCACACTACTCCGTCTCATCTCTGTGCTGAAGACGTCTTGATCATTGCTAGATAAAGGCAAATATGTCTTTAAATGATTCAGATTTTCATGATACTGATAGTTCTGTGCAGACGTTCATTCCCAGAAGTGTCTTACTATTACTGCTTTTATTGTACTTCACAAGAATAAGAATTGTGTTCAGACGTTTAAGGAAGGTTAACTTATTTCTGATTATAAATCGATTGATCCATCTTTACATTCTCCCTATGAAAGCACCTCTGTGCAGGTGGAGCTCAGAGCATCAGCAGATGCTGGAGCACCAAATAAACAGCCATGCGCTGATTGGTGGGCTCGTCTACTTATCGGCCAATGGGCTGCTGCCAATTGCTGCATTGGTCTTCGCATTGGGAGGATGTAGCTGTTGAAAAACCTATACGTACATTCCTGGCTTTTAAAACATGATAGTGTTCGATATTGTTATCAATATCCAACAATATTTATTTTGTTTGGCATTGACGCCATTCCAACGTAGAAAAGCAGTATTCAGCGTTGCTAAATTGTGTCCTTCAGACCATCATATTTCAGAATGTCTGTGAACAAAAATGTCCAAAAATAACTTTATTGTAACATAATAAAGATTATATACACATCCCAAGGTGTTTAAATCCAGTACAGATATTTGTCAGCTCTTTATGGTACCATTCATCTAAAAGTTGCCAACTTTCTCCTGGCTGCACAAAACACAAGGACGTCCTTTTTGTAACAGCCACTATTGAAAAGTCGACAGACGAGCTTAAAAAGTTGTCTCCAAAACCACAAACAATGCGACGCAAGCTTATCATTATGAGATCTCTAATTGTGACCACTGGGTGTCACTAGACACCTCTGATCGATATCTACCCAAGTCATTACCATGTCCCGCTGGAAATGTCTCTTTTTAAAATTTAAAATGTTCTTTTTTTTAAATAAAAAAGCAGTTTCTCCGCTGTTTAAGAGCGCTGGCTCCTGCGGGTGATTAAGGGGTCGGACAGGCGCGTTGTGCGGGAGTCAAAACATGTCACCCCGCTGAGCCCTGAAGCCGTCCTCCCACAGAGTAGCAGCAGCCATCTTGGATGTGGAAGTGCTTTTGCCCTGGCATAGCGCTGGGTCTGCGGGCATACCGTCCACATCGTTTGACACCATCTCCCCCTCTTTTCCAACACGGATATCCTTCTCCTGTCCCTCACCCCCCGTCACCCTCCCGTCTGTTCTGTCTCCCACCCGGCCCACCCACCCCCCCGATAAATTAAAACATCTACGAAAACAGGCTTTTTTTATGGAGACAAACGTAGGGATGCTTATCAAGCAGAGAACGGTACCTCCCTCCTCCACACACACACGGGCACGCACGCACGCACAACGGCACACACGCACGCACACGTATGCACACACACACCCGCTCGTTATCCTCAGCAGCTCATTTGAATAAATTATCATCCCATCATGTCTCATGACCGCGTGAACGTCACACACACACACACACACACACACACACACACACACACACACACACACACACACACACACACACACACACACACACACACACACTGGCAGGTGTGAACGGACTCAGGCAAGCAAACACACTGACACACTCACTGGCGTTGATAACACACACACACACACACACACTAACACACACACACACACACACACACACACACTGCAGAATGGGGTGTGACTGCAGCCAGAAAATATGCAGCCCATATTTGTCTGCCATGTAAACACGAACACACACACACACACACACACACACACACCCAAAGATCTGCATTTTTTTTTCTCTGCTACACTCTCGCACATCTGCCACAAAACTCGCGCATGCTCAATGAAGAGCAAACACACTCTGGCACGCCATTGGTTGGCGCCTGGCCTTTAATGTACTGCAGCACAGTGGTGTGTGTGGTTCATATTAGCCTAATGCAGATGAGGCTCCGACATGACGAGCAGAACACACAGCCAGGGAATCGCATCGGGGACGAATCGCCAGGAAGAATGTCTCCAACGTTGATCTTCAATGTGATCATCTGTAAACTCCCCCACCACCACCACTCCCACCGTCGCCCCCACCACCACCATCACCACCTCCCCCACCACCACCACCACTCCCACCGTCGCCCCCACCACCACCATCACCACCTCCCCCACCACCACCACCACTCCCACCGTCGCCACCAGCACCATCACCATCACCACCTCCCCCACCCCACCACCACTCCCACCATCGCCACCAGCACCACCGCCACCACCAGCACTTCCACCACCACTCCCACCGTCACCCCCAGCACCACCATCACCACCTCCCCCACCCCACCACCACTCCCACCATCGCCACCAGCACCACCGCCACCACCAGCACTTCCACCCCCACCACCACCACCACCACCATCACCGCCACCTCCACCACCACCACTCCCACCGTCGCCCCCACCACCACCATCACCGCCACCTCCCCACCCACCTCCACCACCACCACCACTACCACCACCATCACCACCAGCACCATCACTACCACCTCCACCACCACTACCACCACCATCACCACCAGCACCATCACCGCCACCTCCACCTCCACCACCACCACCTCCACCACTATCACTACCTCCACCACCACCATCACCACCACCACCACCTCCACCACCACCACCAGCCTCCCACCACCCAGTGGCACCCCAGTGCCAGGCTGATCATGCTGATTTTGAGATGGCTGTAAGCAGCAGCAGCCAGCGGCATGGCCCTCCCCTTCCTAACGCGACCTTGCTGGGGCTCCAGTGGGCTCGGGGCTGTGCATTAATACTGGAGACATTAGCGCTAATATGCTAGCGTGTCATCACGGCCTGAGGGGGAGCTCTGATTGTCTGAGCGTTAACATTAACATACTCTGTCTCTCTCTCTCTCTCTCTCTCCCTCTCTCTCTCTCTCTCTCTCTGTCTGTCTGTCTGTCTGTCTGTCTGTCTGTCTGTCTCTCTCTCTCTCTCGATCCCTCTCTGTTGTTCTCCCCCCCCTCATTCTCTCGTTTGCATTTTTAGATTTCCCTCTCCAATTCCAATTCCATCGCC
The DNA here is from genome assembly GCA_026745465.1 of Lota lota. Classification (NCBI taxonomy): domain Eukaryota; kingdom Metazoa; phylum Chordata; class Actinopteri; order Gadiformes; family Lotidae; genus Lota; species Lota lota. The sequence continues at coordinate 2,626,613 of JACYXH010000228.1, forward strand.
AAAGATGTTTATTTCGTAATTGTTTTAATTTTTAATAATCATATAAATTATTCTTCTTATGTTGTTGTGTTATAACTTTTATAATAATTATTATTTTAGTATTATTATTATTATTATATTGTCATTACTATTATTAGCATTTTGATTTTTGTTACTATCCTTATTGTTATTATTATATATTATTATTTGTTGTGAGTGATAGCATTATTTTTATAATCACTATTAGTGTAATAACTGTCATTTCTATAATTAGCCGGCACCTTGGGTCCTGTCACTGCCACTCCTTCAGCCAGGGCTGTCTGTGGCTCTGCCTGTCAGCGGCCCTGATGAACTCTGGCTGACATGGATAGTGCAACCTGCTGGCCCCTGTCAGGACCACTCCCATCATCTCACCAACCCGATCCTGAGAAGGGCTGCGTTTTCCTGTCTTCCCTCCCATAAGGTGCAGCTCTGTTACCAGGGAACTAATGACGGTAAGAAGAGGTTTCCTCCGAACCAGGGATCCAGACGGATTTGCTCTTAGAGGGGATATGCGTTTGATAAACCATTTTTACGTGGTTATAACAAAGCTAGACGAGGCTTTCGGATCCTGATACTCATGCTGCTTGTTCGGGGTCAAACACATCCAGAGCACACATGATTCACCTTTGGCCGGCAGAGGGATTTGTAATTGATCTTCATGACTTAAGTGTGACCCAGGAAGGCGTGTTTTAAATAATTTACCAGCGACTCATCATCAAGTTGATCCTTTGGATGGAATTGTACTCATGTCTGTCTTTGTGTGTGTGTGTGTGTGTGTGTGTGTGTGTGTGTGTGTGTGTGTGTGTGTATATATGTGTGCCTGTGTGTGTGCCTGTGTGTGTGTGTGTGTGTGTGTGTGCTGTGTGTGTGTGTGCCTGTGTGTGTGTGTGTGTGTGTGTGTGTGTGTGTGTGTGTGTGTGTGTGCCTGTGTGTGTGTGTACCTGGTGGTCTAGTGTGTGTGTGTGTGTGTGTGTGTGTGTGTGTGTGTGTGTGTGTGTGTGTGTGTGTGTGTGTGTGTGTGTGTGTGTGTGTGTGTGTGTGCCCACCACATGGAGCTATCATTTCAGTCTCCCCTCCATGCAGGAAGTTTCTAAATGACACATTTAAACATTGACAATCAAATTTAATCCCGCCTCACTAAAGTGCAGCAGTGTTGTACTTTCTCAAGCACAAACACAGATATTTCTAATATTTTCTACTAAAATTTAGGAAACGACTATTTTTTTTAATACTGCATACAAATTGTAAAGTATGTGTTCGATTTTCAATAGTTGTGACAAATACATGTGCTTACCATATGGCCTAGCAGAGTGGAGCCATAATGGCGCACGTCCGCGACACATGTCCCCTCTCCTTAGATCGCTATGGGAGCGACTTGAACCCTGATTATGCAGTGCGTCTTTGAACTCTTGTTTTTTCTCTCTGTACGAACGGATGGGGAGGGGCCGCGAATTGTATTACGCACAGTCCCAAGGGACGCGCAAAGCTCCCTCCCTCTCTCTCCCTCTCTCTCCCTCTCTCTCTCCCTCTCTCTCTTTTGCTCTCTCTCGTGCGTTTGTGTGTTTGAGAGAGAGAGAGAGAGAGAGAGAGAGGGAGAGAGAGAGAATAGTCCTACAAAAGGGCTGCGCAGAAAGTCAATACTCAAGTATGCCAGCAATTACGCATGCGCGTGTACTGTCATCTGGCTGCTGATTAAAGAGTTGCATAGAATAAGCCTACACAGCAATCGCAATCAAAGGTCCTTCAAGAAAAGCTCTGCAAAGTCTGTTCTTCAATGGATCAGTGATGGATAAGTTTAAACAACAACAACAACCAAAAAAAGTCCACAGGTGCGCGCAAAACTCCATTCCCCTTTTACCGCTCACAGACCAAAGCGGACATCTTTTTTTTTTTTCAGCTATAACCCTTCCACTCAAAGTTCGCCAAAAGCTCCACTACACCGTATACCAGAACGGCGCGTGTCCTCTCCAAACGTGCATCTGTGTCCGTGCTTGCGTATAAGTCTGTCGCTAAGCATAGTACCAGTGGTGTGTGTGGCCCGTGTGTTCGCTCCTTTGTGCAGCAGTGTAATACACCTCCTTATCCTGACGCATCATTAGAATAGCGGAGGAGGGGCCACGAATCAGCTTAGAGGAGGGAACGAAAGGCGGCGCCTTCACCGTGGCCGTTGCACGGCGCAGGCACGAGCGGGACTTGGGCTGGAGAGAGCGCCGGGAAGCAGCAGCATCATCAGCAGCACGCACGCACCAGTCCAGCACGGAGCCCTTGCCTGGCTGAACGCTGCGCCGCGTGCACTCTTCAGGACTGCACACCGTTCCTGTGAAATACAACTGCTATTAATGGCATGTGGCTTGTAACTTTACTTCTGCTGTATTCTTTACAAGAAGGTACGTGGACTATAGATCAGAGGAGCTTCTTCTTGCGTTTTGTGAAGCCCGCGCGTGACGGGGTGCGTGCGTTCTCCTCTCCTTGCGATGCTGAAGTTGGTGATGCATAATTGTTGGCTCATTATTTCTGGCAAATAGTGTATTTGATATTTTTTTGTGTTTCGGTATTGAGACGGGCGTATCAAGTGCATTCCTAAATCATATTTGGATCATATTGGCAACTTTTTCTGTTGTGTTTTATTAAGATAGTCTATATTCTTCCGACAGAGTGCGTGTTTGAATTCCTCTCACGCGCCCTCAATGTCTTATTCAGATGATGCCGATTCTCCAAATGATAATCAGTAGAATTTTTTTTTTACTGCAAATAAATCAAAGGAAAACTAAAACGCCAAAGCGGCAATAAAGCCTCGTATTTCACACAGAAAGCCCTGTTAGTGGTTCAGAGGAGGAAGATAACATCTGAATTTTGCATGATGAAGATGAGAAGGTGTCGTGAATATGGAGGCTGCTGTGCATGGGGAGAGGCGGAGAAGAATCTGTGGGCACATTACGCGCAGTGTGCGGGAGAGACAGACCAGTAAGCCTGTCCACACAGTTGTAGTAGTGTTTTACTGGGGGAGGGGGGGGGGGGGGTGTAGAGGACTTCATGTATTTGCTGACTTTTATCCCGTCCCATCAATAGTATAAGGCGCAGCTGTGTGTGTGTGTCGAATGGAGGTGTGTGTGCTCTTTTCGTTACCCATGGGGACTATTTCAACATTTCATTGCGCCCATTAAATGAAAGTGCGCGCGCGTATGTTTGTGTGTGCGCGTGGTGGTGGTGATGGGGGAGAGGGAGAGGGGAGGTGGAGGGGGCAACAAAGGTCAATACATTTTATGATAGACGTGTGAACTAATGCGGGTGATATTGAGCTTCGGCCTCCTATTTGTAGATAATGCGTCCCCAGTTGGATATTCCACCTCGTTTCCCAGAGAGGAGGCCGTCCGTCATGTGTGTTATGGCTTTTTTTTCTTCTTCTCGTGCTACAATGAGCACAGGTTCAGAACGCATCGTCTAGCCTCATTATGTAGCCACCATTTTCTGTGGCACCAAAACCCCACTGATTGGCTTAGCTATTAGCAATGCGGATGGAAGAGGAAACTATTAAAAAAGAAAATATATATATATGCACCTCAATATTCCCCTTCAAACATTTACCAACGATCAATTTAACACATGCGACTGGTGACTTTATATTTTAGGTCGTTTTTTTGTTTCGTAGTGGCTTCCTGATTTCATGAATGTATTCCGTGTAAGAAGCATCAGGATGTTATTGCGGAGCGGAATGCTGTTCTGTAACCAGGTTCGGCATCCCAGGCCTGCGTCTCTGCGCCCCCAGCCCTGGATGTCAGTAACCTCCGTGATCTTGCTGTTGCGACGAAGACTTTTGTGCTGTTTTTGTTGTACGTAATTGGATTATGGGGTCTGTTTCGATTATGCACAAAGCGCATCACTGAGGCGTGTGTGTGTGTGTGTGTGTGTGTGTGTGTGTGTGTGTGTGTGTGTGTGTGTGTGTGTGTGTGTGTGTGTGTGTGTGTGTGTGTGTGTGTGTGTGTGTGTGTGTGTGTTTACAGCGAGGGGAGGAGGAGTTGCGGGTTGAAAGCTGCCTCTGGAGCGGAAAGAGTGCTGGAGATGAGAGAGATGTAGATAACGCAGAGGAAAACAAACTTACGTTTTTGCTCGTTTGAACCGTTTTTTCGTTCATTTTAGACTCCGCAATTGTCCTGTGTTTCCTTCTCTGATTTTCGTGCGTGAGGGCCTACACGAGGGTTAATGAACTATTGTTTTTAAGTGGAAACGTTAAAACAATTATCATACATGCATATGCATTAGTACTGCGTCTTTTCCCGACCGCGCCTCGGCGACGGAACTTGTGGAACGATAGCCACCGTGATCATCATGAGGAAAATAGAGTAGAATTAAAAAATAAAAATACCATAATTTATTTAGCGTACGGAGACATATTTTTATATTTTTATTTGACATTTATTTAGCAGATATTGTTTGTGAGGCTTATTGAATTAGGCTGCAAACCAGAGCAACTGCACACAGGAGTGGAACAAAACGAGGCATGGATAGACGGCGCGCAGCAGAAAGAAAGACGGAAACAGGGGAGGAATAATTAACTAATAATTCTTAGTGAAAAACAGGCAACCTGCGGTCGTCTTTTAAAAATGTACAATTCGCCGGATTACACGGTGGTGTGTCTCGGCCTAGTAGGCCTCTATGAGGGGTAGTCTCCGAGACCACTGCACGAATTAAAGCAATAAACCACGTTGTTGAATTGGTTAATAATGCTGTGTTCATGATATTACTATTAATTGTTACAGAAATCAGCAGTAATAAAAGGAGTAAATGCAATAGGGCGAGACCTCTGTCACGGTGGTAATTATTTCATCAATTAACATAATTCCGGTTGTATCCAGTTTTTGTCGACTGCCTGTTAGGCCTACTCGATGTTAATCTAGAATGAACATGATTACTTGACAAGGACTACGTTATGTAATACTTAAACTAAAGTAAATATACATTGTGTTCGTGTGTATGAGACACACACACACACACACACACACACACACACACACACACACACACACACACACACACACACACACATACACACACACACAATGTTTTGTGTGCCTGTGTGCGTGTGTTTGTTTATATGTGTATGTGCCTGATCAATTTTTTAAGCAAACGTTTCCCATTTATTCGTTAGGTCGTTGCGTTAGTAGGCCTACGTGTGTCTGCTTCTTCCGGAGGCCTCCAGGCCTCGTGGTTTTCTTGTACCATGTCGCCTACTCCTGTGCGTCGATGTGTTGCAGAGCTAGGTGCGTCATGTGTGAATCAAATGATGCCAAACTGTTAGAGGAGAGATGAATTGGACGGGGCGACAGGTGATTGCCGCATGA
>JACYXH010000229.1:0-48560 GCA_026745465.1 Lota lota
CCTGGCGGCGGTCCCACGCCTACTTTGCCGTGCTCGGTTTCCCTGTCAGGGCCGCGCCCGTTTCCTGTCCTCCTTTTGGACAATCCTTATTTTTTTTCTTTTCGTTTTTTTCTTTCCTTTTAATTCTCTCTCAGCAGAAGCTCAATCAAAAACTCTGAAACGCCGTCGCTGGAAATGTTAATTTAATTTGTGTGCCTGAGTTAGAAGAGAGTTATGGGATGTGGTTTGATGCAAATGCCGTAGGTGGGTGGGGGGGGGGGGGGGGGGGGGGGTGTCGAACAGTAACCATGGACACGAAATCTATGTCTGTAGCCGTTTGACGTGTTGTTGTTTTTGAAAGTTAAAGTTGTAAGTTAAAATGTTAGCCAGCGACTGTCATTTTACCTTACTGCTGTTACACAGCATTAAGCTATACAATTACTTCATAAGGGTAATATGGGCTCTTTTCAGCCTGTTGCATTAAGGCTAAGACTGGATGGTAAGTTGTCAGTTGAGGATCGTCTTGGACCGTATCTATATTCTAGGAATACACATTAACATTATTGTGTTTAACATCGACATAAACGGTGTTGTCATCGATGATGATGATGATGATGATGATGATGATGGTGGCGAGTTTCTTGAGGAACGATGAGAAATGGACCCATGATGGACTCTTCCAGGCACGACGGGACGGACTCCCCGGACGCAGCGGGCGACGTGGTCGTCGCGCTCACAAGCTTCCAGAGCAAGGTCATCAAAGTCCGGGTACGTCTGTCTGGCCGCGGTTCGACGCACGGCAGAGCGAGCGGGCCTTTTGGCTCGCGAACGTTCAGCGAAGGGTCTCGTTTGCCCCGGTCGAACACCCGATAACGCTCCTCCGTTCTTCCCACCGCGTAGGTGCAGAAAAAGGCGGACAGAATCAACGAGGATCTCCTAAGCGAAGCTACCGAAAGCAGAGGCCTGTGGGACTCGGTCGCCAGGTGTGTATGCAGCCGCCGTGGTGGAGTGTCGGCTTTACCAGTGCCTCTGAGCGCTGTAACCACTGGCCAGTGTATTGATCTCGCCGGGGTCCCCCCCCCCCCCCCCCAAGCCACCCATTTGTTGATTACACGTTTCAGGAGGGCTCCGACGTCCCCCGGGGTCCAGGCTGCAATATTACGCTGTAAGATCTATTCTTGCAAAAAATATGTGCTTCTGTAGGTATGTGTGTATGCGCACGTGCATTGTGTGTGCGTGCATTGTGTGTGCGCGTTTGTGTGTCCTCTCCCCTTAGCACATTCTAACAGTGTGATCGGTCCACTTAACGCTTGCGGTGTGAAGTGTTTGGAGCACTTTTGAGGAAAGGTAGGCAGTGCTGCTGAGACCTCTTTACCGCGGTCGTCCTATTCGTTAGCATGCTAACGGTGTTCAGGTAGGCAGTGCTGCTGAGACCTCTTTACCGCGGTCGTCCTATTCGTTAGCATGCTAACGGTGTTCAGATAGGCAGTGCTGCTGAGACCTCTTTAACGCGGTCATCCTATTCGTTAGCATGCTAACGGTGTTCAGGTAGGCAGTGCTGCTGAGACCTCTTTAACGCGGTCATCCTATTCGTTAGCATGCTAACGGTGTTCAGGTAGGCAGTGCTGCTGAGACCTCTTTAACGCGGTCGTCCTATTGTTAGCATGCTAACGGTGTTCAGGTAGGCAGTGCTGCTGAGACCTCTTTACCGCGGTCGTCCTATTTGTTAGCATGCTAACGGTGTTCAGGTAGGCAGTGCTGCTGAGACCTCTTTAACGCGGTCGTCCTATTCGTTAGCATGCTAACGGTGTTCAGGTAGGCAGTGCTGCTGAGACCTCTTTAACGCGGTCGTCCTATTCGTTAGCATGCTAACGGTGTTCAGGTAGGCAGTGCTGCTGAGACCTCTTTACCGCGGTCGTCCTATTCGTTAGCATGCAGCGTTTATTGGCTGCTTCGGTGGCTGCCCTGATCTCATTGCTTGTTTGTGCCGCTGTTTGGCTTGTCTTGCGTCTCGTTGTTGTATTAACATGCATTATTTAACATCCCATCTGATTCCTGCAACATGTGTGTGGAGATACGTTTTGCTGCTGGTGGTGCTGGTGGAGGTGGTGGAGGTGCTGCTGGTGGAGGTGGTAATGGTGGTGCTGCTGCTGGTGGTGTTGGAGGAGGTAGTAGAGGTGGAGGAGGTGGTGCTGCTGCTGGTGGAGGTGGTAATGGTGGTGCTGGTGGTGGAGGAGGTGGAGATGGTACTGGAGGAGGTGGTGGTGTTGGTGGCATTGTCTTCCTGGGCTCTGGATTATCAGTCAGCCAAGCTGTCCTCACCTGACTTGCTAAAGCTGCTTATCCAGAAGGGAGTCCACAGGGTGTAGGTGGAGGGCCTCGCTTGTGTTGCAGATCACATTATCTGCCTCATAACGGATGTGGTTCATAATGGCGGGCTTAGCCATAATCAGGCCTTTTATTGGCTCCGGCCCATTCCACTGTAGTGGAGCTGGAAGTGGCCAAATTGATCTCATGTGCTGTGATGCGATGTTTGGGGAGACTTGGGAAGGATAAAAAAACCAAAACGTAATGATTGCGAGAAGTTTGACAGATGCATTGAGTCCATGCATCACTGGCCTGGAAGTTTGTGTTTGTGTGTGTGTGTGTGTGTGCCTCCATCTTTCTCTCTCTTGCCTCTCTCTCTTTTCCTGCTTTCTCTTTTCTCTCCCCTCTTTCTCTCTCCCTCTTTCTCTCTGTTCCCTCCCTCCCTCCCGCCCTCCCTCTGAAGTGCCTTCCCAGAGCCTCCTGGCTCGGGGCAGTGCTGGCTGATTGAGTGTGCGAGAGACGAAAGACACTTTTTCCTTCCTCATCAGCAGTCTGTTAGAGGCAAGGACACCCGGTCTGACTGCAGAACAAGCATGTCCCCCAGCAAGTCCTCCTCTCGGTGCACACAACGTGGCCGACGCCATTATCACAACCTCTGTGGGTGTGGGTGGGGGGGGGTGTGGGGGTGGGTGTGTGTGTGTGTGTGGGGCGGGGGGGGGGGGGGTGGTGGGGGGGGTGTGTGTGGGTGTTGGGGGGGGGGGCGGGCGGAGTTGTGTGTGTGCGTCAGGGCCTTTAAAAAAAGTAAGGGCAACGATTTTTGTCTTTGTGCTTTCGTCATCAAGTTTTTATTTATTTAAACACTATGGTCAGCATTTACAACATATAAATATAAATACATCTATGGCGTTTATTCGTACTGTTGCGCTAAATCAAAACGATTTTCCAGAACATAAGACACACAATGGACTCCGGGACGCCGGGACTTTGACACGTGCCGCATGGCAGTCGGAAAACTGTGATCCGGTCCCTGGGTTTTCCAACGCCACACATCCCAGCCTAGCCGTTGAAGTACACAGACCATTGAGAAGGGCCCCCTCAGCCTGCTTTACTCTGGGCTCCGTGGGGGGGGGGGGGGGGGGGGGGGGGGGGGGGGGGCTGTGTGGATGTTCCTCTGCCGTAATGAGTCCATCACCTCCTGCGTTCACAACCAGCGGGGGTGAGGGCGTGTTCTTCTGTATCACGGTCCGTTAGATGAGTCTCAGCACCCCCCCCCCCCCCCTTTTGTCGTCAAGAAACGTGGCTTCGCTTCAACCACCGCATGAACGCACGGTGTGGTGTTTTTGTTGTTGCTGGTCCCAGTGAGCGCTTTACGTGACCGCCAGGAAGCGTGGCGTCCAGTCGGAGACGTTATGTAAGGCGTCTGGAAATGTGTCCCGTTTAGCATCACAGGCGCTGCTTCCAGGTCAAACGATGCGGAGAAGAAGGAGGACGTGCTCAACATCTTCTCCGTGGCTTCGGGCCATTTGTACGAGCGCTTTCTCAGGTGAAGTGCACACACACACACACACCTGACACGCACGCACGCGTGCACATACAGAAACACACACACACTCACACAACTGACACACGCACGCACACTCACACCTGACAAACACACACACACGTACATACGCCCCCACATACACAATCAACTAACACACACACAGCTCACACATCACACACGGGCACACGCACTCAACACACACACACGCACGCACGCACGCACACACTCACACCTGACAAACACAAACACACACACCCGACACGTACATACACCCCCACATACACAATCAACTAACACACACACAGCTCACACATCACACACACACACACACACACACACACACACACACACACACACACACACACACTAGACTCACTCACGATTTTAGAGCTCTAACCCCATGTGCTCTCTCTCTCTGTCTCTCTCGCTCTTTGGCTCTCTGTCTCTCTCTGTCTCTCCAGAATAATGATGCTGTCGGTCCTTCGCCACACCAAAACGCCCGTCAAGTTCTGGTTCCTAAAGAACTTCCTCTCCCCCTCCTTCAAGGTAAGGGTCTCGCAGGAACGCATGACTATGCAAAACGCCTGGCCTGCTCGCCTCAGCTCTCTCCTCTCCTCCCCCAGCCCCTGGGGACCCCCTGAGCCATGGAAGTGTCTGTGGGTGGGCTTCGTCTCCCTGTCTGCATATAGCAGCTCTCCCCCATATAGCAGTGTTGCTTTTGACCACGTCATAAATATAGCAACGAGACCCTAGAGGGCGCTGTCCTCTTTTGTTCTGCTCTTCTGATGACACTGATGGATAAACGCTCTTGGTTTTATTGCAGTATCCCTCAAAGTCTCCTTTAGGGAAACGGAGCCATCCCTTTCTCTACACAATGCGTTACTTAAAGCTGCACTATGTAACGTTGCTTACAGGAGCTGTTTACTCCCTTATATCTGAACTACAACGTTCCTCCAGAATAAAACGCTCCTATTCCCGAGTCAATCCGTCTAGGGAATTTCTGTCAAACAAATGTTTATTCTATATTAGCGGCTTAACTTGTAGCTAGCTACAGTTATAGCTATATCATTTCAAGCTATTAGTGTAGCTCGTGGCTGCAAATGGGAAAATGTACAAAGTGCAGGTTTACGGTTATGGCTTTTAAATATGGAGGGAAGGTTTTGGCGGGAAAGGAAGAGTTTTTCACTGAGGGGGGGCGGGCTTGTGCTGCTGTAGGAGGCCATCCCCCACATGGCGGAGGCGTACGGGTTCCAGTACGAGCTGGTGCAGTACAAGTGGCCCCGCTGGCTCCACCAGCAGACAGAGAAGCAGAGGCTCATCTGGGGCTACAAGATCCTCTTCCTGGACGTCCTCTTCCCGCTGGCCGTGGACAAGATCATCTTCGTAGACGCCGACCAGGTAGAGTGTGTGTGTGTGTGTGTGTGTGTGTGTGTGTGTGTGTGTGTGTGTGTGTGTGTGTGTGTGTGTGTGTGTGTGTGTGTGTGTGTGTGTGTGTGTGTGTGTGTGTGTGTGTGTGTGTGTGTGAGAGAGAGAATTGTGCGTGCGAGCGTTGGGGAGAGAATCGGTGTGTGAGTGTGTCTGGCTAAATTAAAATACCTTCTCCCGGTATATCAGCCCCAGCCTGGGGGCCAAAGATGATTAATCCCCACAATCCTTGTGGGGACCGTTTAAGACCGCTGCAGTGTTGAGGGGCCTCCCTGTGTCTCCACGCTGCTCCACCCCTGTCTTTACTCTTACTCTCTCTTCCCCCCCCCCCCCCCCCCCCCCCACGCGCACTCTCTCCACACTCCCCCTGAACGGCTCTCCTCCCCCCCCCCCCCCCCCCCCCCCCCCCCCCCCCCCCGATCTCCCAGATCGTGCGGGCCGACCTGAAGGAGCTCCGGGACCTGCCCCTGGACGGCGCCCCCTACGGCTACACGCCGTTCTGCGACAGCCGCAGGGAGATGGACGGCTACCGCTTCTGGAAGAGCGGCTACTGGGCGTCACACCTGGGCCACAGGAAGTACCACATCAGGTAGCGCTCTCTTCTGTAGCGCGTAGCTCTCCTTGTAAAGCGCGGTAGCCCTTTCTGTAGCACTGTAGCTCTCCCTTCTGTAGCACGGTAGCTCTTTCTGTAGCGCGGTAGCTCTTTCTGTAGCGCGGTAGCCCTTTCTGTAGCGCGGTAGCTCTTTCTGTAGCGCGGTAGCTCTTTCTGTAGCACGGTAACTCTTTCTGTAGCACGGTAGCTCTTTCTGTAGCGCGGTAGCCCTTTCTGTAGCGCGGTAGCTCTTTCTGTAGCGCGGTAGCTCTTTCTGTAGCACGGTAACTCTTTCTGTAGCGCGGTAGCTCTTTCTGTAGCACGGTAGCTCTCCCTGTAAAGCGCGGTAGCTCTTTCTGTAGCGCAGTAGCTCTTTCTGTAGCGCGGTAGCTCTTTCTGTAGCGCGGTAGCTCTTTCTGTAGCGCGGTAGCTCTCCCTGTAAAGCGCGGTAGCTCTTTCTGTAGCGCAGTAGCTCTTTCTGTAGCGCGGTAGCTCTTTCTGTAGCGCGGTAGCTCTTTCTGTAGCGCGGTAGCTCTTTCTGTAGCGCGGTAGCCCTTCTCGTACACCATGGCACACAGCGGGCCGATGACACTTTCTATGCAGTGCGAGTTGACTTTAGTTGTTGTCGGATGATCCATTTTTTTACGATGTTTGTATAGACGTTAAAAAAGGGAACATGTCTTGTTTCCCTAAGCACCCGGTGTGGTTATTCCTGACAGATATACCGAGGTGATCATTTTCTGCTCAAGGTGGTAGGCGGCATTAAATCTGTTTTGTGTTCTTTTTTTTCCCCCAAAATATTACCACTCCAAACATCTCTCTCTTCTGACAAGCAAGTGATTTCTTTAAAGGTCCTTCCTGTTTTCATTCTCGTCACAAGGCCTTTTATTTGTGTTTTTATTTATTACATTATTTGGGAGGAACTCAAGGAACTCTAAATAAAGACGACTAGACAGGAAGTCGACTTGAGCGCCTCCATTTATGTGACACCGTCGTGAAACAAATAAAACCTAGACCTTTCACTCTCGCCTCCTTGAAGTCACACATCTCCTAGCTTCCGGATGCGCTGGAAATGTTTCCCCGGGAATTATTCATCCCCACTCGGTGACACTTCCTGTTTGCTGCATCTTTTTAAAGCCTCATCCATGCAAGGAAAGGATAGAACATAAAAATCAACAACATGGCAGATTATTGTTTCCATCGCCCTGGTTCTTTAGTTTGCTACCCTGCCTGCTGTTGAAACAGGCTGACATATCGCAAAATAGAATATAGAGGAGCCATAGGGGCAGGGGTATGAGTCACCGAGTTTTGGTCTGGTTGTGTTGTTTGCCTGAAATGGCTTAATCAGCTGGCAGAGAGGAGGAGAAAGGAGAGAATGAGGAGTACAAAGGAGGAGTAGAAAGGAGAGAATGAGGAGTAGAAAGAAGGAGGGGAAAGGAGGTAGAGGAGAACGAGGTAGAAAGGAGAGAATGAGGAGTAGAAAGGAGGAGGCAGGAGGAAAAGAAAGGAGGAGGCAGGAGTAGAAAGGAGAGAATGAGGAGTAGAAAGGAGGAGGGGAAAGGAGGTATAGGAGAATGAGGAGTAGAAAGGAGGAGGCAGGAGGAAAAGGAAGGAGGAGGTAATGGCAAAGCCACTGGGCCGGTTGTGGGCGTGGCAGTGAGATGTTTTCCTCCCGCCTTCGCTTGTTCTACCTCGGTACACCATTTCCTCTTAGCAACTAATAAGCGTACATTTAGACGAAGACCTGGAGCAGGACCCCAGAAACAGCCTGCTATAGCAGTGCTGATGACCACACCACCGCTGGCCTGGAAGCCAAGCCGTGCTGGGGGGGGGGGGGGGGGGGGCACCACTGATGGGTGGTGCTCTACTGATGGGTGGTGCTCTACTGATGGGTGGTGCTCTACTGATGGGTGGTGCTGTGAAGCGGGCGTCAGAAAGGCGCCGCGGTCATGTGACCGGACAGGCAGCGGGTGGCAGGCAGCTTAAGGCCGGCCCGGCGTCGGCCTGGAGAGTGGGGTACGGCCGGTGCGGGGCGTGGCTACAGCGGCGTGCGTGGTCGGTGCTACTGCACCCCTGGGTGCTACTGCATCCCTGGGGTGCACTCGTATCACACACTTCATAAAGTCATTTAAGCGGCTCAGAGGTTAGCTTCTTATTAGGAGGAAGGGGGTGGTTCTGGCTGGGCTGTCCTACGGGCGTCGTCACATCAGCCGGTGCTGTCGACGCTGTATCTCACCCCACACACTGTCTCTCTCTCTGGCTCTGTCTCTGTCTCTCTCTGTCTCTCTGGCTCTCTGTCTCTCTCTCTCTCTCTGGCTCTGTCTCTCTCTGTCTCTCTGGCTCTCTGGCTCTCTGTCTCTCTCTCTGGCTCTGGCTCTCTCTCTCTCTGTCTCTCTGGCTGTCTCTGTCTCTCTCTGTCTCTCTCTGTCTCTCTCTCTCTCTGTCCCTCTGTCTCTGTCTCTCTGGCTCTGTCTCTCTCTCTGTATCTCTCTCTGTCTCTCTCTCTCTCTGGCTCTCTGTGTCTGTGTGTGTGTTTCTCACTCACTCACTGTCTCTATGTCTCTCACTCACCCACTCTATCTCTCTCCCTCCACCCAGCGCCCTGTACGTCGTGGATCTGAAGAAGTTCCGGAAGATCGCGGCCGGGGACCGGCTCCGAGGCCAGTACCAGGCCCTGAGCCAGGACCCCAACAGCCTGTCCAACCTGGACCAGGTGATCCCAAGACCATCCACTGTGCTGCTCTGAGGCAGCGCTGATGTGCAGCACATCACACATAACGAAAGATGCCCCCGTGTCAACACTACAGGTTTCTTAACTGTCTGTCTCTCTCTCGCCCTCCCTCTCTCGTTCTCTCTCTCTAGGATCTCCCCAATAACATGATCCATCAGGTGGCCATCAAGTCCCTCCCCCAGGAGTGGCTGTGGTGCGAGACCTGGTGCGACGACGTCTCCAAGGGCAACGCCAAGACCATAGACCTGGTACGTACCACCCAGGCTAGGCTAGGCTAGCACCGTGTCCAACGCTTAGACGCTAACGAGGAAGCAGGGAGTGGATAGACCTGGTACGTACCGCCCAGGCTAGGCTAGCACCGTGTCCATCACTTAGACGCTTAACGAGGAAGCAGGGAGTGGATAGACCTGGTACGTACCGCCCAGGCTAGGCTAGGCTAGCACCGTGTCCAACACTTAGACGCTAACGAGGAAGCAGGGAGATAAGCACGCAAGGCTAAATGGCCCAGCCCATAATGTTCCTCTGGTGTGCATTATTTTTCTCATATGAAATAATTTTGCACTCAAAGCTCAGGGATAGTTTTCATTTCCCCAGTTCTTGAAATGTCTTCATGAGGTTAACGCCATTACGCTCAATTTGAGAACCAGGCTCAATGAAAGGTTAATGGCCCAGCGCTGGCTCACTCGAGCGTTGTTAAACGGACGCATGCCAGCAGACACTTCCCTATTGATCATGACTCCCAGTTGGGAGAAGGCTATTGACGGATGCTTGAGTCTCTGTCAAAAAATGGAGGCGGCTTTACTGGACCCTAGGCTCTCTTGGACGGGTGAAATGGCGCCGGTTTCCCCCCCTTTGCTTAAGTGACACCGCTTAGCAGTTCAGACACTCGGAACTCAGTCCTAATGGCCTTCTAGGAGTGCAGGAAATGAAATTAGGTTCAGATGTCTGTGTCCGAGAGAGCTGGGGGGGGGGGGAGGTGGCTCTGGAGAGGAAGTTCCCTCTCGGTGACTGATGTGTTTATTCCCCCCCCCCCCCTCCCAGTGTAACAACCCCAGGACCAAGGAGCCCAAGCTGACGGCGGCGGCGAGGATCGTGCCGGAGTGGGTGGAGTACGACAACGACATCAAACGGTTACTCAGACGCATCCAGGAGGAGCGGGGCGTCGCCCCGGTCCAGGCGGCGAGCGGGGCGCCCTCGCCGAAACCAAAGCAAGGTCAGACGAATAAAAAAAAAACCCTTTTCAACGTTTCAAACGTTGGGCCACCTTGAACGTGCCGACGGGTGACCTGGTAACTCGCACTTTGGCGTCTGATGCTCTTGTGTCTGTTCTGCTTGTCTGCCTCCCGTCGTGCTGCAGACGGCCAGAGGGATGAGCTGTAGGGCAGCAGAGGAGGGAGTCTTCCTGCGGCGCCTCGTCCTCGTCCTGTCGGAAGGAAGATGGACGTGCTCCACCACAGAGGTCGATAGCCAAACACAAAATAGAGAGCTCTTATTTTTTTTTCCACAGATGTCAGAACGTTTCGTTTTTTCGCCACCGCCTCTTTTGTGTTTTACCTCGATGCGCCGTTTCCACTGAGCGACGTCAGAAACGTTTCGACATCCGTTGCACTGAAAGAGCGTGAAGTAATCGCTACGGCACAACCCGTTTTAATTATGTTAGGCCCCATATAGTGTGGAAACAAACGATCTCTGGCGAGAGGTCTTCGAAGGCTCAAACCAAAGGTGTGGTACATGCATTTGTCCGAGTAGGCAAATTCTCTAACCTTGAAGTATTAAAATGAAGACCTGCTCTATTACCCAGGAACAGCCTGCCATGTTAGATGTAGCAGCAGTATTATAACTTGGCCTGGAAGCCAGGTGTGCCAACACTAGTTATAATGGAGTGGTTGGACATAACCAGATCAGGTTTGTGCTCACAATAGTTTTGGCTTTGTCACTGATCAGAGAATTCTCAATCACACTACAAATGATTTGAAATGATTGCGGTGTCACCATACAATGTACATTCGAATACTTATTGACTTGTAAGTAATCCTACTTTCCATGCCATGAAATATTGTCTCAGGAAAAAACAAACAATAATGCAATAATAAAGTGTTTAGCAGGCTGCGTTTCTCAAGTCTTAAACGAAAGGCGGGGGCGGATTGTTCACTGGTGGACCACAGACGGCTCTCGTGTGTCCAAGGGAAATGTTTACATTTCAGTCTTTCCTAATAAACACCCAATCATGGAGGAAGCACAGTGTTGATGATGTTTTTGCCCTTAATTCAGCGCTGCACTCGGACTGTACATCGAGTGTACTGTTGTACTGTTCACATCGAATAGGTATTGAATAGAGGTCATTTAAACTCGCAGCTGACGGTTACCCATAATTCCATAGTGCGAGGATGAATGCGCTAAAGTCCATTGCAGCGGACTGAATACTAACAAGGTGCAGAAAGGAGATTTAAGGAGGTGTGCTGTGAAAACAACTATCATTTGTAGCATCAATCATTCACTCAAAATGTGGAGCTTCCTTGATTTAAAAAAGCAACAGCCCTGTCAGGTAGCTACGGTAACACAACACTCGTGATGTCTGCATAAATAGATCTTTATTTACATTTCAGAAAACAAAATCCATTCCTCTTAAAAATAGTTCCTATGTACATAACACATTTAGCTCTGTACATTTTAGTATTCGAGAATGGAAGGGAATTTCAGCACCGACCCAGGTGCGGCGTTGCGTCGGAATTAATATTTGACTCGCTTTTGAAATTCCCTACAGATGAAAGCTTCATAAAACATGGCCGATCAATTGTTAGCATAGCAACAGATCATCTTTTCCTCCCCCCACCACCACCACATGGAATCCAAAGGTTCCGTTGTTCAATAGCCACGTCTTCAGGATCGCCCGGATCTCGGTACCAATTCCTGGCACAGCTCATTAAAAGCGATGCAGTCTGCAGGCCAGGGAGCCAGGGAGCCAGGGAGAAGGAGGAGGAGGACGCCGCCGCCGCCGCGGCGCTGTCTGCGCCGGCGGACAGTTTCATGAGCTTTGATTGGTTTTCTTTCGGTTATCAGTTGAAGCCGAACTTGAAGCTGAAGGGCCCGGAGCCGGAGCCGAAGGGGTTGAATCCCTGGAAGCCCTGGTGGAAGTGCTGCTGCTGGTGGGCCCCCTGCTGGGTCTCTGGATCCATGGGGTCTTCCCCTTGGTCAAACTTTGTTCTCATCTCTGGGGGAATAAAACAACAGAGAGGAGGCTTGTGACTGCTGTAGCTCTGGTACGCACGCACGCACCCACGTGGAGCGAGAGAGCGCCCTTGGTAGTCTAGTGGTGCGACATCAGGGTTAAATTATTTGTGCAGGATTCGAGTTCAACCCTGCGAGAGGCAAACTCCTGAGGAAACTCACAGTACTGAAAATCCTTGATCTCAAACGCTAAAGCAGTAACAGTGCTTGCTTATTACGTCATTTCAGGTCTAGGGCAATAATACATGTGGAGCAACAGAATGAAACATGTTAGTCATAGCGTATAAAACATTAAAAATAATTTTTATGATAATCTTTGACCGATTAGGAAATAAGCACGCATTTGCTGGCTTTTCTGTGTTTCAGATCGTTATGAACTGAAAACTTTCGTTTTTCTTTTTCAAATTCAACACTCAAAACATTTAGGGCTTTGATAACGTGTAATGTCATATGCCCTATAATTATACTAATCAATTGATTAATCGACCATCAAAGGCGGATTGACTGGGCTTGTCTGTAGATCAGCGGGCTGAGACTTCGTCCTAGGAACACCAACCACCAACAGGACAAAAGCAAAACCAGGAAGCTGATGCCACCGCCGGTTACATCACTGGTCAGCGGCTGAGGTGGGCCCCCCTCCAGAGAGATGCTGACATTCACCGCGGTGATGGCTATCCCCATGTAGCCTCGGGAGACCGGCCTCGGCGACCGGGCAGCGAGGGATTTCCACGCGGGGGCGCGGCCTTACGGGGTTCAAAAGAACGCCGGCCAATCCGATTCATTAAATAACTAAGCGACACTCCTGCTCTTGTGGCTTTTGTCGAAATCTGGTTGGAAGCAAAGCAAAAAAAAGACTTCTCCTCTGAGGAAAGCCTTCCGTGCTAATCTTCGTTCATCTGCTCCCTC
Source organism: Lota lota (assembly GCA_026745465.1). Classification (NCBI taxonomy): domain Eukaryota; kingdom Metazoa; phylum Chordata; class Actinopteri; order Gadiformes; family Lotidae; genus Lota; species Lota lota. Next base: position 12,712 of record JACYXH010000229.1, read on the forward strand.
GTTTGCTACACTTTCCTCGGGCGTCGTGAGCTGACCTCCCGCCGCTGATTTGGTTCTGGCACTTTTGGGGAGAGGCTTTCAACGGGCTGGAGGCCAGACAGAGAAACAGGAAGGGAACTGAGGACAGGACGGTGTCACAGGCTGTACTCCAGCCCGTACCAGGGTGCCCCTCCCAGGGTGCCCGTACCAGGGTCCACTTACCAGGGTCTGTGAGCACCTCCTTGGCCTGGGCAATGTCGATGAACTTCTTCTCGGCCTTCTTCTTGTCTTCGGCGTCCTGGAAGTTGTCGGGGTGCCACTGCTGCGCCATCTTCCTGTAGGCCTTGATGATCTCCTTCTTCTGGGCCGTCCTGCCGGGAGCAGACCGGGGGGGGGGGGGCAACGTTAGACACCAGAACACGTGGGTGGGGGGGAGCAGTAAAACTGTTGCTGAAGTTAAGTAAGTGTCGATAAAGTACTTCTAATTATTGTTCCAACGCTATGCTTTTTTTTTGGCTCAAATTGCCATTTTGCCAATGATGGAGGTGACATTTATAGAATAAATGACACGGGTGGAGGGTGATACTTCAGCAATAAAACACGTTAGTCGTGCATCGTGAGACAGTTTATAAATAAAAAGAACGATTCTTCTTTTTCGTTACATTACTGTGCCGAGGATTTCTGTTCTGTCACATGGGCAGATCACCCAACCACCATGACGACGAAGACCCAAAGAACCCGTTTGCTTCCACCCAGGAGGAGCGCTGACCTGTGACCCCCGACCTACCTCTTCACGCCCAGGATCTTGTAGTAGTCCCTCTTCTTGGACTGCTTGAGCAGCCGCTGGGCGCGCTCCACGCCCTCTTTGATCTGCCGGTCGTTCTCGCTGTGCTTCCCGGCCTCCTCGTAGTCCCTGATGGCTGAAAGGGAAACATGAGGATGAGGAAGAGGAGCATCAAACCCGGCCCCCCCCCCCCCCCATCTGCTTCGGTCTACCTCCGTGGGAACTCCTCACCCCTTCATCGACTCCCCTCCCCTCTAACGTCGTGACTCTGTACTCTCATTTTGGAAGTAAAGAGCAAGTCACCTGCCTCCAGTATTTAAAGTATATTTGTCATTTGTTGTACACAACATGAATCATGGACGTCATATCATTCATTCATTGTAGGATCAGATGCCGAGATGTGCAGCCATGACTCAACAAACACGCTTCACCCCCTTCACCCCCCCCCCCCCCCCCCCCCCCCCCCCCCCCCAGCATTCTCTTCAGGAAGTGTTTACCCTGCGATCACACACACAGACACACACAGGGAGATGCCCCAGATGTGTTCTGACAGTTTAAAAGCCTCCTCTACGCTCACTTCCCCCCCGCCAGCCAGCGTCACGCCCCCACACCTCATAATGTGTGCTAACGATGACCCCGCCCCTCATAATGTGTGTTAACGACGACCCCGCCCCTCGAGTCCCCTTGGCTGCTCCAGAGGTGGGCTTTTTATTACTTATTGTCGGCTGAATTGTCTTTGGTTTTGCAGCTGCTGCAAAAAAAGAGGGTGAATAAGCGGGCCGGGTAGCTAAACCCTTTGGAGGATATGCAATCAACCCGTTTGATTGTTCTGGTCGTGCGTCTCCAGGGCTTCCGTGTGTGCCGCTCGGGTCAAACGCCCCGTGAGAGCGTTGTTGAAAACACAACACCAGCATCGAGGGATTCTCCCTTCCCGTTTCCCCCCCGTGTTGTCCGACCCGGCCGAGTCACCCCCGTTCCAGCAGCGCGTTAACAGGAGCAAAGCTATCATAAGACGAGGACTTGTGCGAGCAGAGGCATAAGACGAGGGTTCGAGGAGGGTTACATAAACCACCGTGGCAACGGAAAAACGACGGGAAAAACGCAGCGCAGTTCCTTCCAGCAATGTTGTGCATTGGCGCATCCATTCCAGTAATAATTCATAATGTTGGCGGTGCTTCAGTAAATACACAATAAATCAACGTGAACAAGAGGGTCAAGCCTAAATATGTGCTGAAATGCATCTAATAGGTCCGTATTTTGAGGAAGTAACCTTTTATCTCTTGGACAATAAGTAATCGTCCATTGAAATAAAAGAACAAATTCTTAATTAAGTCATGCAAAGGAGACGATCCATCTGCTCTTTGTCTGAACACTGGCAGCTCTTTCCATTCAAGTTAGTTATCAAAGAACGTCATTCGATTGATTTCTATGAGAGAGAGAGAGAGAGAGAGAGAGAGAGAGAGAGAGAGAGAGAGAGAGAGAGAGAGAGAGAGAGAGAGAGAGAGAGAGAGAGAGAGAGAGAGAGAGAGAGAGAGAGAGAGAGAGAGAGAGAGAGAGAGAGAGAGAGAGAGAGAGAGAGAGAGAGAGAGAGAGAGAGAGAGAGAGAGAGAGCAGAAGTAACAAGTCTTTTCAGAGATGAACAATGAAGGGAATTACAGTGTAGGTGGGGAACATTTTCTTCCAGATTCTACCTTTTTGGAAGTGAATAACGGTGGTTGGTGTCAAGGCTGCATGACTGCAGGCCAGGGGCTGGCAGCTCTGTGTGTTTGATGAATGAGCATCTGTGCTTAACTCGTAGCTGCGAGGCAGGGCAGCTGTAGATCACCAAGGATGTGCTTACTTTAAACTCAATCGATTCCGCCCGGGGAATTCTGAGCTCGCCAGTTCCCGTTCTGCGTCTCTGCAGACCAGACCGGTCGCCAGCACGTTTGAAAGCCTCTCCCAGAAATCACTTAATGATGGGACCAATCAGTGCTCGGGGGGGGGGGCTTTCAGCTCGTGACGTAGCCAGGATGGGGGTGCCCGAGAAGAATGTGGCAATCGAAACCGTTTGATATGGAATAGAGCTAATTACGGTAAAAGACGGAGGGAAACGTTCACGGAAGGCTTTTTCTTCTCCCAACCGGATTAGGCAAGAGCAAAGAGCGTCGCTTAGTTACTTCGTCTGATTTGATCGGAGTTTTCTTGAACGCAAACGTGTCAGAATGGACGCATACGACTGTGTAATAATTAGTATAGTGTGGTGCAGTGTAGTTGTATTCATTGGTCATGCTCTGCTTGGATCCTTTTTCCTGATGCAATGATTTGTCTAAATGACATCACAAAATGTGACCCTGAGTGAATGCCGCGCTAATAAGGGCGTTATCCCGATTCCCCCCCCCCCCCCCCCCCCCCATATACCAAAAGCAGTTGGTCCAATCTCATCATGTGACGCCCTGCTGTCATGCAACCAAGGACAGAAAATAACGACGGCGACAGTTGAGAAGACTGCCATGGCAACCATCAGTCTTGGTTGGGGGTTCCGAGTGTAGCTAGCCAACACAGCGGAGTTCACCACTTTTCTTTTTACTACTGAAACCATGGAAGGTGTCTGCAGGCTTAGAGCTGAAGAGAGCAGTAGGCGTCTGGATTCCGTCGGTTTCAGAACCTCAAAGCGCTAACCTGATTGGACGCGCTGCGAGAGGTCAGTGTCGACCGGCATCAAAGTTGACATCGTTTGAACTTTGAGCGCTAAGAGCTAAGAGAATGTCGGCGGTGAAAAGAGTGGGCGACCCGGACGAGAGAGGCCTACCTTCTTCGTACTGTTCGTCTTGGATGTAGGCCTCGGCTCGGTCCTTCAGCACGCCGGCGTTCTCTGGGTCGGCGGCCAGGACCTCGCTACACACGGCTATAGCTCGGCTGGGTTGCTGTGCCTGAGCGCCACACACACACACACACACACACACACACACACACACACACACACACACACACACACACACACACACACACACACACACACACACACACACACACACACACACACACACACACACACACACACACACACACACACACACACACACACGTCAAGAAATAGGACATTGTTTCACCGGCCATGGTTAAATTCGTCTGTAGCAATGTTCTAGTCAAATCCCGGAAAAACAACACTTCCAGAACGTAAACGTATCCCCAAGTCCAACGCTGTGCCAGTGTGGCCGCGTATCTGGGCTAATGTGACGGGACATCTCATGCATTGCATTCGGTGTGAAACAGCGGCTAAAAATAGAATTCTTCGGGAGGCTGGGACAATGTTCGGTGAAAAACAGTGTGGGACTTTTCCAAAATGTAATCGAGGAAATCAAGGGGGAGGTGGAGTGCCTACCTGCGCCAGGGCGTGGCAGATGCGCTCCTTGGCGTTGTGGGAGAACGACAGTACGTTGGGCTCCGTCTCCATCACGGCCTCGTACTTGCTCACCGCTTCTTCGTACCTAGCGGTCGTGGAGACAGACAAGAGAGATTACACCACCTAACCCCCACTCTCACACTTTCATCACCTAACCCCCACTCTCACACTTTCATCACCTAACCCCCACTCTCACACTTTCATCACCTAACCCCCACTCTCACACTTTCATCACCTAACCCCCACTCACACACGCTCTTTGACCACTTAACCCCCACTCTCACACTTTCATCACCTAACCCCCACTGACACACACTTTAATCACCTAACCCCCACTGACACACACTTTCATCACCTAACCCCCACACACTCACTTTCATCACCTAACCCCCACACACTCTTTCATCACCTAACCCCCACACACTCTTTCATCACCTAACCCCCACACACTCTTTCATCACCTAACCCCCACTCAAACACTGAGGCAATGGACATTTGAAAAGGATGTCTTAATCTCGACCGCCCAGAAACATTGTCACTCAGCAGCAGCAAGTCTGAGTCTCTCTTCTCTCTCTCTGATGCTTCGCATTAATGCATATTCATTCATTAACATGCAAATGTATTCAATCCGTATTCATTCCGTTTACAGGAACAGTGGGCGAGAGGCTGTCTGTGGTTACACACAGAGACAGACGGACAGGGTGTACCTCTGGTCCTGGATGAGCGTCTCTGCAGACAGGATCTGCTTGTTGAGCTTCTTCACCTTCTTGTAGTGGGTGTAGCACTGCTTGTGGTCGGGGTCCAGCTTCAGGCACTCCCGCACCTCCCTGCCAATCACAGCCAAGGGGCGGAGTTATAGTCTCAGGGGCGGAGCTATAGTCTCCGGGTTCATTCATGGAGCCAAGCGTTGAGCGGCTAAATATCTCTACAGTGTACTGATGGCGGGATTCAGGAAAGGGGCGATGATTGATACGATCGATGATATTATCATGATGTTTTAAAGTGTCTTACGTGAGGGACATGTGGTCCCAGGTGATGTTTTAAAGTGTCTTACGTGAGGGACATGTCCTGGTCTCCTAGGTGGTAGGATGTTTTAAAGTGTCTTACGTGAGGGACATTTCGTGGTCTCCTAGGTGATGTTTTAAAGTGTCTTACGTGAGGGACATGTCATGGTCTCCTAGGTGGTAGGATGTTTTAAAGTGTCTTACGTGAGGGACATGTCCTGGTCTCCTAGGTGATGTTTTAAAGTGTCTTACGTGAGGGACATGTCCTGGTCTCCTAGGTGATGTTTTAAAGTGTCTTACGTGAGGGACATGTCCTGGTCTCCTAGGTGATGTTTTAAAGTGTCTTACGTGAGGGACATGTCGTGGTCTCCTAGGTGGTAGTAGATGATGCTCAGCTGCAGGAAGGCCTTGGTGTTGTCGCTCTTCAGCTTGGAGGTGGCCTTCAGGTCGCTGATGGCCTTCCCGTTCTCCCCCATCTGGATGAAGCACTCAGCACGCATCTCCCTGGAGCTCACGTCCCACGCGCAGGTCTGTGGGGGGGGGGGGGGGGGGGGGGGGGGGGGGGGGGGGGGGGGGGGGGGGGGGGGGGGGGGGGGGGGGGGGGGGGGGGGGGGGGGGGGGGGGGGGGGGGGGGGGGGGGGGGGGGGGGGGGGGGGGGGGGGGGGGGGGGGGGGGGGGGGGGGGGGGGGGGGGGGGGGGGGGGGTGGGGGGGGGGGGGGGGGGGGGGGGGGGGGGGGGGGGGGGGGGGGGTGGGAGGGGGGGGGGGGGGGGGGGGGGGGGGGGGGGGGGGGGGAGGGGGGGGGGGGGGGGGGGGGGGGGGGGGGGGGGGGGGGGGGGGGGGGGGCGGGGGGGGGGGGGGGGGGGGGGGGGGGGGGGGGGGGGGGGGGGGGGGGGGGGGGGGGGGGGGGGGGGGGGGGGGGGGGGGGGGGGGGGGGGGGGGGGGGGGGGGGGGGGGGGGGGGGGGGGGGGGGGGGGGGGGGGGGGGGGGGGGGCGGGGGGAGGGGGGGGAGGGGGGGGGGGGGGGGGGGGGGGGGGGGGGGGGGGGGGGGGGGGGGCGGGGGGGGGGGGGGGGGGGGAGGGGGGGGGGGGGGGGGGGGGGGGGGGGGACGCAGACCGTCAGAAGGGCCGTGTTCCCGTGCGACATGGCTCCGACGGTGAACCAGCGGCCCTTAAACTGGTTCACCACGGAACCCGGAAGACCACTTCCAGTGCGCCCGTGGTTGGATCCAAACACACACTCAGCGCTTTCTCAGTGTACACACACACACACACACACACACACACACACACACACACACACACACACACACACACACACACACACACACACACACACACACACACACACACACACACACACACACACACACACACACACACACACACACACACACACACACACACACCTCGATGATGGTATCCAGCAGGGCTGCAGCGCCCGGGTAATCCTTGCTGTTGAAGCTGGCGCGCGCCTGGGCCAGAAGACGCTGGAGCTCGTCCGATCTGGTCAGCTGGCCGTGGGCCTCCGTCTCCTCCTTGTCCGTAGGGTTGGACTTGAGCTGCGAGAGAGGAGGTTTATTTTGATTTTTTTAAATGTTTTTTTGGCGTGGGCGTTTGTGTCTATTATGGGCCGGACCGGGAAGACTCTCGGAAGAGGAAGCGAGAGGAAGGAGCCGATGACACGCAGCACGGGTCGGAATCGAACCTGCGGCGCTGCAAGGCGCGCATGGTTCAGGGGCGAGCGGGGTTTAGCCCGTGCGCCGCCATTACGGAGAGAGACGCGCTGGTTTTCCCGGGACCGCAGTGGTCCGACCAGAGTAGTGGGTGGGGGGGGGGGGGGGGGCAGATAGCTATCGGCCCGGGGCTTGTGGGGGCACTTGTTGCAGCGGTTGACAGTTGATTTAAATCCTAAAGCGTTCACACCCCCCCCCACACATTTTTTTTTTTTTTTAAAGCAGGCTAAGCGTGTGTCAGCGTGTTCTTCATCGCTAAACCCGCCGGAGCTGGACTGTGGAGTCTTAACGCCGGTTTGGCGGGCTTCTTTTTGCCGTGCGTTCATACGAATGCCAACCATTAGCAGTGCCTTCGGTGGAGTTGACGGAGGCTTGTGGCAGCAACACATCGGCGGCAGAGCAAACGCGTGAGGAGAGCACGGAGTCACACGGCTCCCTTTGAGGAAGACACTTGGATCGGAGTGAAAACGTTAAAAAAAGAACGTCAGTGTTGGGAGTTATCGTTCGGGCCCAGGCCCCTGGCGAAGTACTTCAATCCTGGGAGTCGCAGTAACCATAATAATGAAGAGCTATAAGAAAGAATACGAGACATGAAGGTTTCTGACTACAAAGATGGGAGGAGGGTGGGGATTATATCTGGGCTTTACAAACAAAAAACGTTCCCCCATCTTTTATGATGATTCACAAATAGGACAGTCAACTTTGGTTTGATTTTGCCCCAATTAAAAGCAATGTTCATGATTTATTTTATTAATTTGTAGTGATTTTTCATCAAAATCTGGTTTCCACGGGTACATGAAGCAGATGTCTTCTCAATACCCTAAAACTAAGTATCAAGGCAAATATTCAGTTATTCTAATTAGTTCAAAGCCCTTGCCTATACAGAATCTGTATTAACAAACCCTCTACATTCAAGTTGGGACTCATTAGAAATCCCAACACAAGATAAGGATTTACCCAACATCAAAACATTTCTACGGTCCAACAGTGACACCTCCTGGTGAGCTTTGGTTCCTCACTCAAAACAAGAAAAGACTCACTTCCCTTCCTCACTCTTTGTCTGTGTAATAATGTCGACATAGACCGACCCTCATGTCCCCAAGCACTCACCACTCTCTTAAAGTCGCTCTCGGCCTCGTCCAAGCTGCCCTGTTTCAGAAGCAGGTTCCCCCTCTGCAGCCTGGCCTGGTTGAGACGAGAACACAACACACAGTCGAGCATATGTTAACATAGATGAAGGTTTTCAATCAACACAGCTGACAGTTTTCCCAGTGCATGTATTACCCAACATTAGGTGGATTGTGAACTCCCTCTGGTAGGAGAGCAGAGACCCAGGCCAAATGAGAGTAGTGCAGTTCTTAAAATATGCCAGTGACCCACTAAACTTAGTGGGGCACTGGCATATTTTCTCTGTGTGATGTACACTACCAACGGGAATGGGAAGTTGTGCCCGACTTTTAAGTGAAATGTGATAGGAAATTGTAAAAAAAACATTAAAATAGAAAGAAACGTAACAAATATACAACCACTGAACAACATTGATTGAATTCATCATGAACTGATAATAAACAGATAATACGCCAACGCCAAGCCCTGCTAGAGATAGAGGTGAGCCACGTTGTCAGCTCCAGCTCACAGCACTTCTACTCGGGATATTCCCTTACTCGTTCAGGGAGTACTGGGACCGCCAACGGTTTTGAATAAACCCGATGAGGTCAGGCTGAACCTCAATTCAAATGACTTTCCACGCCGTGGAACTCACAGATGTAAAGTCGGGCTTGAGTTCGATGACTCTGCTGAGATCGGGCAGTGCAGACTTGGACTTGCCCATGGCTAGGTACACCGTAGCTCTCCTGTAGTAGGACATGTAGTTTTGTGGATCTCCGTCTGTGGGTGTCAGATATACATCAGAATGTGCATAGATAAATACATGCCATCTATTTTTTTTTACCTTTACTAAACCAGGACGTTACTTGAGATTCTAATCTATTTTTCGAGGGAGAACTAGCCAAGATAGCACAGCAGTAAAACGTTTCAAGCTTACGTTTGGTGGACGTTGTATTTCAAAGCGTCTTACAATACTGTGAATGCATACATTCTTGGCGTCAGTAGGAATCAAACTCTTAACCATGGAAATATGAATGCCATGCTCTGTAGATTAAGATACACTGGACCACATACACACATACGTCCATATCCATATAAGGGTTTTACATCGTGACATCACATTACAATGACCGCCTCCATTTTGGAAGCATAGGAGCATTGGAATGAAAGTTATGTTTTTAGTCATGGATTTTCTTTTTATTAAATCGTGATATAATCTGTTATTGTTGGGACACTGTTGATTATGAAACTGCCCCACCATTTCTCATGTGAGACACGGCAAAACAAAGTTTTCACTAGCCCATGTTACAGTTTATTTATCTTTATTCAGGTTTTTGCAGTACTACAACTCTCTCGAGTCTAACCCTAACCCACATAAATCCTGTGATGCATTCTGATGTGCAAGCCCTATTACATAGTGGTGGCAGTAGGTGATGGGTGACCGGCTCTCGCTTACCGACAGCAGCATGGAAGTGAGAGAGCGCATCAGCCAGCTGACCAGCCGCAAGGAGCTTTTTCCCCATCGCTAGGTGACTTTCCACACTTCCATCCGTGTCACAGTTCACTCCTTGGGGACAAACAGCAAAGACAAGTAGTGCTTTAGTCAGGTGTAGACGGTCAGCCCCCAATGCAGATGAACCCTTTTGATCCACCCTTGGCTTTAGAGATAATAATACGTGACTGAACAATAACACAAAGGCTGGTAACCGGTTAGGTTGACTATGTGTTTAATAGTCAACCAGGCTACCTCGTGACCTCAGGTCTTCTTCAGTATGTCCAACAAGCCGTATCTACCTAGTTATAAGCAGAACACCCACAGAGAAGCTCGTTTTTGGACAAGTCGAGCAGCAGGGACCATATCCTCAAAACCAAAAGCTTGCATTTGTTCTGCAGGCACAAACGATGACAGCGGGCTAGCTTGACTTAGCTTGAGTTTAGCTTGTCTCCTTCTGCTAACGAAGTTAAAAGATACGTTTGTCTGAAATGCAGGGTGACGGATCGAAACCAAATGCATAAAGTGTAACTTTCCAAACGAGTCGAGGCACAAAGGGGCAACAAAGAAGCATGCTTCACCTACCTTCATATCGGAGGTCGACCAAAACAAGAGCATAAGGAATGTATGTCAGGATGTTGTGCACATAGTTCACGGACACCATGGTTCAACAATCGCTGGGACGAATCTTCTTGGCAGCTCTTCTTCTTCTTCTTCTTCTTCTTTGATAACAGAGCTCTAACCTTGTCAAACGAGGGGTCTACGGGACGATTGTGGACGGTTACATGCGGTGACAGCTACACGGTGTGAACTAGCGCCACTTCCCCACGCAAGACGCTGACGCTCGACAGGGCAGCACACGGCCGATCGTGGGGAGCGGCGATTGGCTAAATGGCGGGGAAGCCCCGCCCACCAGGCCTGGATCAACGGAGAGGGGCCACGACGACCATGTCAAAACGTGAGCCACATCACGGGTTGTTGAAATGCAAATAAGATGAACACACCAAGGTAGTCTCACGCCACAGGGTGATTCGCATTCAAATTCACAAGAATCGATACCGGAAAAGACAACATTGGAAGTTTAATATAGTATGCCGTCGTGTATTTGGCACACGGCATTCTTTATTGGTGGTATTGCGTGATGGGCCCCGTTCGGTGTAGGCTTTACACAATGGCTACCATAAACAAGTACACACAACGTCCATAACGAAACTTTAAAATAACATTCCTTATTATTTACTTCACTTGTATTCGCCCAATATCTAAACACATAGCAGGATATATACAAAAAATACACATGCAAAGGCATCCCTTCACATTGTGTTCATCTCATCGGCCCAGATCACACATAGGCGTTGGCGGAGTATGCCCTGCTGCTCCTGGTAACGGAAGATGCTCTGCTGGCTCTGCTTTCATCACTACTGCCCTGGGATAACTTCCGTCCCAGTGCTCCCTCTGTGCCCACGGTCGGTATGTGGTTCCCTTTGCCTGAAATAGAGCTGTACTCCTCAGGGACGATGTAGTTAGGGACACCTTTTCTTTTGGAGCTGTAAGGGGTGTATTTGGAATTAGAAACACCATTCAGGGTTGAATGAAACCTTTATTCATCCAGGTTGAATACATTGAGCTAATACGTACATTTTTTTAAAGTGTGAAAGAAAGATTGAGGAACAGTTTAAAGTAGTGCTTTAGTCCTCGCCGGTCTAAGGTAAAGTGCACAGACACCTAGGCAGATCTCGTAACACACTGGTCAGGGAATAGTACCTGACCAGTGACTAAGCAATAACACCGGTGAAGTTCAGGGGCTGTTAACTATTCTTTGGGTCGAATAAAACAAAGAGAGATCGAAGTCCTCCCCAGTCCAAAGGAAGTGTAGACACCTGCAGATATGTGCACTTGTAATCTGCACTTTAGAAATACTTGACCAATGACACTGTAACTGTATACACTTGGAATCGACACCGCTAACTCAAACCGCTGATAACAGTAACTAGTCTATGGGTTGACTAGAGTAAATAAACATTGAGAGTAGCCGAGGGCTCAACAGTAGGCCTACACTGTACCTTGACTGGCATCCTTCCCTCCCGGCGAAGACGCTGATGAGCAGACCTCCAACGACCAATAGGGTGGAACCACCCCAGCCGATGAACACGCCCACTCCGATCTCAAACCTGCAGGTGGGTTGTAGCAGCGTCCAAAGGTGCATTAAACATGCACCTGTTGCGCATTTCTATAACGACAAAATGTAGACTACAACGACTAAGACGGTTTCTAAATATATGTGGTTTGATGCCTGATGTCACTATCATACATACGAATCAATGATAACGGCCCGCTGAGCCTACTGATAGGCAGAGTAGGCCTCTGCTAACCCGTAGCTACTGGTAGGCAGAGTAGGCCTCTGCTAACCCGTAGCTACTGGTAGGCAGAGTAGGCCTCTGCTAACCCGTAGCTACTGGTAGGCAGAGTAGGCCTCTGCTAACCCGTAGCTACTGGTAGGCAGAGTAGGCCTCTGCTAACCCGTAGCTACTGGTAGGCAGAGTAGGCCTCTGCTAACCCGTAGCTACGGGGCTGCTAACCACCGATAACGTCCGTTCAACCGACTGATGGCGTTTGAAACGGACGCGTTGACATACTTTTGAGCTCTGAAGTTTGGGTCTTGGAATTCCGCGCGGATTTTGTTCCCGTAGTACGAGAACGCCACCATGGAGCAGAGCCCTGAAAACAAAGGATTTCCGTGGAATCGAAAAACACATCAAACAATCAGTTCAACGTTGTCAACAGTCGACCCGATGACAACGTAATGTTTGCGACAAACGAACGCGAAGAAACCCGGTGAGATGATGACCTGAGACGAGGTAGTTCATCCCTGCAGCGAACGTAATCCTGGCGTTAACGAGCTCCGTGCCTCCGATCTTGGTGCACTTCATCCCCACCAGGATGAGGACGGACCCGAAGAAGGCCAGGATGATCGAGATGATGATCAGCGCGCGGCACATGTGGATGTCCCCTGTCCAAAAACAGCGGAAATGATCTCAGGTGTACACTTTTGCTTTTGAATCATCCGAAAAAGCCCCACCCTTGTCTAGGCGGAGACACGGCTCTGAAGTGCAGAGCCATCCCGGTCTACCGCAACGCAACTTCCCTTCTCTTCCCTTCTCTTCCTTCCCCATGAGCTGTGTACAGTCAGTCAACAGTCTCAGAGCGAGAGGAATTAGAACATGACAAGAATAAGAACGACGACAAGGAGAATAAATATGGAGTTTTGATGAAGAATTTGACAAAGCAATCTCGAAAACATGTAACGGAAACAGATTTCCCTCTCTCGGAAGGCCCTCGCTCTCTGTCGCCACCTAACCAATGCAACCGACAGTGTCTGTCTGTGTCTCTCTCTCTCTCTCGCTCTCTCGCTCTCTCTCTCTCTCTCTCTCTCTCTCTCTCTCTCTCTCTCTCTCTCTCTCTCCACCAAACCAATGCAACCGACAGTCTCTCTCGACCAACAACGCTCATTTGGAGCATCCCGTTCCAGGCGTCCCGTCGTGAGATGAGAACGCCCGGGACGAGGTGACCTTTTCCCGTTGACCTCTGCTAGTTTACCCACAGTTCAGCGCTAACAGCGACGGGATTCCCTTGCAGTCGGAGACCCCCGTGGAGTCGGATATGCAGTCCTTCCAGAGGTTGGAGAAGTAGTTGGAGGTGGTCAGAACGAGGCTGTCCACCTCGGACCAGGTCCAGATCTCCGTGGGCATGGTAGAGCACACCAGGATCCAGCCGAACACGCACACGACGAAGCAGCCGATTTCTGTGTACATGACCGCGGTCCGGTTCATGGCTGCTGGTTCCTCTCCGTGCGCTTACAGGGGGAACGAGACAAAGCAAGGAACGGGCTCTGGAGACAGTGCTTAGCGCTTCTGTCTCCTCCACCTACTCCTCCGACTGTAAACACACATAGAGGTTTAGGGTTACAGCTACACACGCACACGCACACACACACACACACACACACACACACACACACACACACACACACACACACACACACACACACACACACACACACACACACACACACACACACACGCACACACACGCACGCACACGCGACTGACACCAAGTAGCACCCAAGTTGCACCCACATCCAAGCATGTTTACCCTCTCTCACCCTCCAAATACCAATACACACAATTTTTGATGTAGGTTCATACTCACACACGCACGCACACACTCAAACACACACACAGACACCCTGTCAGATACACAACATACACAAACACACATACACACAAACACGCATATACACACACACATACACAGACAGATATAAGCACGTAGATACGTGGTTTGTGGGCACATTGTGTATTTTTCCAGTAGATGGTTCATTCTCTAAAGGTCACACTGGTTGCCACTCAGTGTTTGGTGTTGGGACAAAACCCAGCCTGCCAGCATGAGTCAGTCAGTCAGTTTCGTATACATTTTACCCTTCGTCCAATGTTGATGTTTTGATGGGGCTTTTGTAATTATATGTAATAATAATATTAAATATTGAATAAAAAAACGATACTTTTAATGACAAATTAAATGTAGTGTTCGTAGATTTCAAAGTAACCGCTTTTCACAGATTCTATATTTGTTCCTTTTTTATTCTAACCCTTTTATTGAAAATGGGATTTTTGTGAAACGTAGTCTTCTCTTCTCTTCATCAGTCGTAGCCTACAATGTTTGTTGCTGATAGAATGCAAAGCGCAGTAGAAAATGCAATAGACTTTGCTTAGTTTTCATCAATCTTAGGTCACATGCTGCTAATATCATTAGTAAATACGATTCTGAGACAATATATGTGCAACACACAATTTTTATTAGGTCGACAAACATCACAAAGAGTTCCAAACTTAATAATCCCAACCAGAGCCAGGATAGCCATAGTCACAAAAGTTAACGTAGAAGGGTATCAAAATTGACAGGTGCATCAAAACAAAAGTTACTTTTTTACAAATGTACATTATAGGACCCCGTCGATGTCTCTCCGCTGAGATCAAGGGGGGTTCCAGCGGCCGCCCCCTAGACAAAAGCGTCCCTCTGAGACAGTTTCTCTGCGGTGGTCTGGGAGAGATTCAAGATCCTGGAGCTTTGGGACCGTCCCGGGCCGACGTGGGTCCCGTGCTGCATGGAGGGTCTGTAGTAGCCCGTGTGCAGGCTCTTGCCTCGCGGCCGCGCCTCAACGTACGTTCTGGTCCCGTCGACGTTCACCTCGGTCCTGTCGACGACCATCACAGAGTCAGCGTGTCAGAGTCTATGTTTGCTCGAGGACACCGGCTCGCTTGTTTAGGCAAACGGGAACTCACACACACACACACACACACACATAGGAGCCTGAGTCTGAATTATCAGCGCCCCTGCCAGTGGGTAATGAATGCTAAACATGAATGAAGTTAACAATGTATTATCGACCAACCACAAATCTATCAGTACAAGTGTGTCCTGGATCACCTCTTGGGGCAGACTACTCTGAAGACCGTGGCAGCGTAAAGTATGGCCCCAAACAGTACGAGGAAGCTGCCCACCAATCCTAGAAATATTGGTTCCCCAAGGTCATACCTGCAATAAAGTTTACAGTAAGTTAAGTCCGCACAAAACGCACGATGTCCTCCACATCGCGTGAGTTATGTGTTCTACTTTAGCATTTAGTACTTAAAAGCATTCCAGCAGCGGTGGAATGAGGCATACCTCAGGGATCCTGGTTGTGGATTTAAATTCAAAGCATTCCTGGCCACTCGGTTGATGTACAGGCAGTAGGCAGTGATGTCAGACATGCCTGTTCAGAGAAACCACATTTTTTCTTTTATCACAAAAAACCATTCAGGCAGTTGCTGTCGTGTGTTGAATGAAGTAAGCATGCGGCATCCTCACCACCGACAAAATGAAACACCGCTCCGGCAAGTAGAAATTTGTCCTTGGTCTTAATTCCTCCGCCGATATAGGTGCACTCCATACCGGCGAAGCAAAAAACGACCCCCAAGAACCCCAGAGTCAGCCCACACATCAGGAGGCCTCGCACGCCCTGGACGTAGGCTGGGAGGAAGGGAAACAAGGCACGGCTTACGGCACGGCGTTACCTTCCAATGCAAATGGCAAAATGCAGGTATAAACACAGTAACAATAACTCTAGGAATACTACAAGCATGAGGGAGTATGCCTCTTTGTGAACCATTTTTCTTAACGACCTTTGGTTACTTACACGTGTTCCTGTTTATATCGTAAGGGGGGGGGGTACCATTTATACGATTTATACCACAGATACCATTTAGTTGTGGTGCTACACTTCACGATGGCATTTTTGTCAGTCTCCATTAATAGCGTATATTTGTCTATTCATTATCAACATAGCCGTTAAACTAGCATCGTCTGCACAGCAGCCTCCCTGCCGCTGGCATAAACAGCACTCACATTCCACGGACCAGAGGACGGGGTAGTCTCTGCAGTTGGTGACGGCGGTGGAGTCGGTGTAGCAGTCCTTCCACAGGTTGGACCAGGACCAGGCCACCTTGATGACGAAGGAGCCCCCCTGGCCTCCGATCTGGCTGATCCTCCAGAAGTCCATGGCCATGGTGCACAGCACAAACACCCAGCCCAGGGACGAGGTCAGGAAGCCAAACACCTGCAGCAGACGTTTCCTCATGGCTGGGGGTGGGGGGGGGTTCTGCATCCCTCCTTCCGAGTTGGTTAGCAGGAGACCAAAGTTGAGATGAAAAAAGGGAAAAGAAAACGCTTTCTGTGGGACCCCCCTGTCTGCGGTCAGCGAGACGGAGCAGGCGTCCCGCGGTGAGGCGCAGACCGAGCGGCGAGCGGAGATGGAGACGCCGGCTGTTGCACTTCGCCAGGTAGGGTTAGACGACCGGGTGTGTGTTGGCGCAGCGTGCCGCGCGTTGTTGATGCGGGCGGTTTGTCCGCCGCTTGTGTTTACAGTCAACCCTCAGACGCACGGCCCTCCCCACCCCCCCGGCTCGCCATCAATTTGGTCAGCATTTATTCCTAAGAACCACAAACCACAACAGGGTTTGTGTTTTGGTTTTTTTTGTATAGGTGATGTTGCTCACAATGCCACTCCCATGGACAGGGTCCCTCCATAGGTATGGGGGGGCGGGGGGGGGGATTTGAAATAATTTCTTCACAGTTCGAATATAAATTGCTCCTCTATTCACTTGAACACAATAGGAAACCTATCGCCTGCTCTGAGAATGGGCTGAAATTCACATCAATAACCACATTTGAACACGTCCCCTTTTATTTCCATTCACACACACAACACTTGACCATGTATGAAAACGTACTTCTCCTTCAGTATATTTCAATTTTATTTTTCATTGTACAAGAATAATGTCGTTTTTATTTCGATTTTTACAAAGAAAGCGAGTAAAGAGTAAACGTACATAAAAATTTACGGTGACCCAATAGAAAAGAACAAAAGCCTAAAAACGATATTCATAAACCATTTAAGAAAGCCGTTTTGTAGAAACCTGCTGCATCTTGATAACTATTAGAGAGTAAACTATATGACATAACTTTATACCATTTCCAGCATGTAAAATTTTGGACCACAATATGCAAATCGACAGCAGTCATTCTAGTGTCATGAAAGTGCTTCACACTTTAATTATCAAATGTGTTTAGGCTTTGTCAAACACAAAATAAAAAAAGATCTAAATGTAATTGTTTTAAAATAAAATAAAAATCCCTTGAAGACGTTTGTTCCCCTCACACGTACGTGTTCTTATCAAACTGCTTGGTGTGGGAGGAGCTGCTGTACTCTGAGGGAGGGTGCCTCTGACCGCCAGGCTTCAGTGGCCCTTTCTTAGAAGACGTCACGTGGGAGTGAGACGCAGCGCCGCGGAAGTTATACCCGGTCGGAGGCCGGGTGCTGCGGAAACACAAAGCACGCACTCACTCATCAACAAAATCGACAATCGACACACCGTGAAAAGAATGGACGGTGGCCACAACGATTTAGTTTAGTGACGTGTTCCACAAACTAACTTGTCGGTGCAGGCGCCCACACTGGAGAAGCAGAGAATCCCACCTCCGACGAGACACAGAATGGCCCCGCCCCAGCCGATGAAGAGCGCGGACCCCAGCTCGTACCTGAACGCACACAGCAACACAACCAGCGTCGTTACGGCGCTTTCGATGAATTTCGCACAAAGTTGCGTTGATGCCGAGGGCTCCGAACGTGAACTCACTTCTGAGACAACAACAGTTGATTGAAGAACTCTGCAGTGACCCGGTGAGCGTACAGAGAACAGGCCGTGAGCGAGCACATGCCTGCCGCGAGGAGGGTCGGAGGAGGAGGAGGAGGAGAGAACAGGGTTAGGGAGAGCTGTGTGATGCGGGCCTGGAAAACCTGTTGAGACTCCTAGCTCTGATTTAGGGCCGCTGGACTGGACTCACACCATGCTTGGCCCTGTGTACACTTACCGCTTAGGATTAAATTTGCACCAGCGAAAAAGGTGAGCCGGGCTTTGCTCTTGTCAGTTCCCCCGATCATGGTGCATTTCATCCCAATAAGGGCAAATATGGAGCCAACAAATCCCAGGCACACGGCTCCAACCATCAGTCCTCTGGAAGCCTGGACGTAACCTGTAGCGAAATGCAGGAGTCAAGTCATGACCAAGATCGTATTGGGAATCCACGATTTGGATCCATATGCTCTCCAAGGACAACGACTTGCCATTTGCACACAAAGCACAAGACAATGTGGTAGCAATGATGAAGTGTTTTTTGAGTAAGTCATTCTAAGGTGGTGAGGTGTCGTTGGGTTCATTTAACCTGACTTTCACACTTGATTAGGTTACCTCAAGGCTAACCCCTGAGCCAGCCAACCGTGTTGGAAACACCCTGAGGCAGGTCTCTCAAAGGTGCCAACAGGGCTAAACATTGACCCGTTTAGAAGGAAATCAAACATTTCTTGAAGGACATCATGAATGATTTATATTATACTGTGTCTAATGGTCTGTCTGGTGTTGACCTGCTTGGTTCATCAGGCTGTAGCGAAGGTGTTAAAGGACTTAGAAAAGAAATACACATTTAAATACAGTCGAAAGAAATGTGCCAATTTGTACAAAGAAAGTGCCACAATAATTATATGATACACCTGATTTGCACAATATTCAACCTAAAGTAGCCAACAAAAACAAAGTTGTTCAGAGAGAGAGAGAGAGAGAGAGAGAGAGAGAGAGAGAGAGAGAGAGAGAGAGAGAGAGAGAGAGAGAGAGAGAGAGAGAGAGAGAGAGTTCTGTCTGATGTGATCAGAAAGGAAGCAGAGAACAGGAGGGGTGGTCCATGGAGGTGAAGTCCCTGCAGTCCGAGGCCCCCCGTTGAATCGGTCCCGCACATTTTCCACAAGTTAGACCAGAGGGCTGCCGTGGTGATTGCCATCCCATCGTCAGAGGATACCTTCCAGTAGTCCGTGGCGACGGTGGAAGATGGCAGGACCCAGCCGCATGTTATACTCTACGTGGAGGGGGTTTGTTCCTAAACAAGTAGCCTGCATTCAGTTTGTCCAGCCACTCACCAATATATGCGTCCCTCTGTCTCACTGGGGACAAATGATGCGTCGTACTATATCATCAAGTATGGAATATTTATTAATAGATATAATTATTATATAATATAATAATATATAATAATATAATAATTATATATAATATATAATATATATATATATTATATATATTATATTATTATATATAATATTATATAGAATGATGCGTCGTACAGTGGGGATGGTGTTAGTTCAAATATATGGGTGTTTGTATATATATACATATATATATATATATATATATATACATATATATATATATATATATATATATATATATATATACATATACATATACATATAATAAATAGGTTATGACGATTGTTTGCTCTATTAATAAATATTCCGAGTGCATTCTCTGTGTGTGTATGTCTCAGTGTTTGTGTATTGGTCCGTTTGTCTCAGTGTGTGTGTGTGTTTGCGTGTGTGTGTATGTGTGTTGGTTTGTGTGTGTGTGAGTGTCAGTGTATGTGTCTCAGTGTGTGTGTGTGTGTGTGTGTGTGTGTGTGTGTGTGTGTGTGTGTGTGTGTGTGTGTGTGTGTGTGTGTGTGTGTGTGTGTGTGTGTGTCAATCTACATGTCTTTTTTTGTTATGTATATGTTTTTAATGAGGGGTCAACCTTACGGTATGTAAAGTGGAACCTTTGCCACGGACCTAAAGAGGCATGGCAGTGGTGACATATTACCCACATCTCTCACTCAATGGTTTATTGACACACAGCCCCACAGGGATCCAAGCTGCACTCAGTGGCGAGCAACGAGATGAAACACCTCAAAACATCACAAAATAAAATACCGTGAAACCCTTTGATAACAGGCTAATGGGCCACATACCAACATTGACATGAGAAAACGTACTTCATCGTGAAATGTTTTATATTTACGTAAACTCACGACGAGCACCATCTTGTGGTGGCATGTGGCCAAGGTCAAATCAAGGTGACTAAATAAGACATTTCAGATTGAATCACACAGCATCTGTGGTATACATCAAATGTGAAATACTTACATTAATTACAATTACTAATTAAGATTTTAATACTGTATGAAAGTCATAGTTACACTTTCAACGAATTTAATCTGTTGTTGAACATAATACTAAGGCACTGCCTATGGTTAGAACTTCTTAGAATATTAAGTTGTGTCTCAAATCAGCATTTCACTCATTCACTATAAACTACATTGTAAGCACTCAGCACTCAGCCTCACATAATGTTACATTTGTAATTCTGACATTTTGTCAGACTTAATAGATTCAACATCACATTAATAATTAGTGCGAAGCTTTCCCTAAAGTTTTGTAACTTCTACGATCACCATATTCATGTCGCATTATGGGAATTTTAATGCAACGATATAGTGTGTACATTTTACAGTTGGAATTTGAAAACTCAAATACCAAAAATGTGTTACAGCTCAAGTCTCAGTTTAATAAAAGTAAACATTTACTACAGTGAACCATCAGCTGTAAGATGAAACATTGATATGATCCAATGTGTTATTTATTATGTAATATAATAACCTAAATAAACCCTAAACAAACCAATCTTCTGGTTTTAGTTATTCGAAACTAAGTAGTAAGCAGAATATTTTCAGCACTAAGAGAATTATGCAACTAAAAGGATCTCAAATTTGGATGCAATTCATATTTATTAGTAGATATAGTGCTTGCAGTATTATAAGATACTTCCGTTTGTAAGCCATATGTATAAAAGTAGAGAAAAAAATGCCACCTGACTTCTGAAAAGCCATTGTAAAATAATTATTTAACACATCCAGATGCAATAGGATGTTATAATATATATATTGTTTACAGACGGTATTAAAAAAACATTAATAACTTGCTGGCGGGTAACATGTAATTATGTTGTGAATTACAACAGAATTAAAATTAAAATAACACGTGACCTTTCCAAAAAATTGAACTAAAATTCTCCAACATTTACAATGCAGCAATGACAACCCAACACACATTCTCCTCATGATCTTGGACCAAAAACCTCTAAAGGAGAAGATCATGTTTCTTCAAGGCACCCATAGTCCTACCTTCCAGCTGCAGAATGGTGTGATGCGGTCGGCAGTGCACCGCTCCGATGGCATTCCCAGCACAGTTCTTCCACAGCCCCTGCATAACCCAGGTGACCGTGATGACGGACGAGGCCCGGCTGGTGGTCCGCCACTCATTGGACACCGTGGCGCAGATGGTAGCCCCCAGACCTACCAGGCCACCCAGCAAAGCTAGGATCTGCACCGCTGACATTTAGTGGCTTCCAGATATAGATCCGCACGTGCGTGTGTGCAGCCTATACCCCCCGCAGCATGGACTGATAAAAATAAAGACCGATCAAATGTGCCCAGCCGTGGAAATAACACCGTGGTTGTTACACCATGCGTTTGGCCTGAGATGGTTTACACGGAGGAAACCTCGCCTTGTTCTGTTAACCTGCTGAGTGAGGAACCAGGGGTCTACAGTGACTGACACCTGGGGCGAGCAGCTTTTGGAATGGGTGTTTTGTGTCTCATTCAACGTTGTGTGCGTCGGTTTTGGGCAGAAAGGAAGGCCTGGTATGTCATTAACACTAAAATAATAGTGGATTAATCACTAATCCCAGAGAGAAGAGTGACAAAGTTCAGGGACTGGTTCAGCTATTCCCCAAGTGTCTTGACTGAAAATGACATCACGGTTAACCGGAACAATGTTGTTGTTTGACTTTTTTGACTTTTTTTATTGATGTCAATCAATCAAAATAATACAAATAATACAATACAAAAAGATTGATAAGGCAACTTTATATATAGCAGGCGGACTCATTATATACCCACTTTGGCTGTACAATTATTGAAATTGATTAATGAATTCAATTGAATTGAAAAACAAACACAAATCAAACACTATCAAATTAAAAGAAAAATGAATGAAGCACACTTTAAAAAAAAAGAAAGAAGAAGAAAGAAATATGTGAAACAAACAGAAAAGCCGTTGACCAAGTGATGGACAGGTCCATCAACCAATGCCCAGGCTGAAGGCGGGACTTATAAGCCGACAGGTGGAAAGTGTCAAAACAACCGAGCACTGTACAGCCCTTTTACTTTCACGTGCTCTTGTGAGAGTCGCTCCGGCGTGTTGTTGCTATGAAACGGTCGTTAACGGAAACGTGTGGTTGTCTTCCGGGTGGGTTTTGATCTCCCTCTCCCCTCCCGCCGAATCGCTGCTTTCGGTTTCCCCGGCGCCAGAGCATGGAGGAGCCGCTGCGGGACCACGGGCGGAGGGATAATCCGTCCGCTTCAGCTAATCTCTTCTCCAAGATTTTCTTCTGGTAAGAGAGCGAGTCTGCGTCTGGTGACAGCGGTTTCTGACGTCCAGCCCCAGTGGAACCATTCCTTGCAGGAAAGGTCGCCCCGGCGGCGTGTGGAGGGCAGCTTTAAATAACCACTTGAAGGTGCGGGGGCAGCCACGACACCTTCTTCGAGTCTGTCGGCCACTTCGCTGACAGTTGCTCTTGCAGTGCGTTCAAGTCTTCACCCCCCCGCGACGTGTCCCCAGACCTGTGTGCCTGTGTCACCCATTACGCTGACAATTCAAATGAAAGAAGTGTGATCAAAATACAAGTGTCGGTGCACGTGTCATTGCAGTTTGCATCGTTGTCGTGAAAACAACGCATGCGTGTGTGTGTGTGTGTGTGTGTGTGTGTGTGTGTGTGTGTGTGTGTGTGTGTGTGTGTGTGTGTGTGTGTGTGTGTGTGTGTGTGTGTGTGTGTGTGTGTGTGTGTGTGTGTGTGTGTGTGTGTGTGTGTGTGTGTGTGTGTGTGTGTGTGTGTGTGTCCAAGTTCTAATGGCAATAACTGAGCTGGAAAGCCGTGTGTTCTTCTCCTGTGGAGCTGGCTGAGTCCGCTGTTCAGAACGGGCTTCAAGAGGAGGCTGGAGGAGGACGATATGCTCCGGGGGTCCTGCCGGAGGACGGCTCGGAAACACTCGGGGAAGCGCTGCAGCGGTACGGAGCTTTCATTGCATTGCTTTAAAAGCCTGCTTTTTATTTATTTATTGCAAATCCACATCCATTATGTAATTGTAATCTCAATTACAAATGCATTCTCAAAATAGGAATAAGCCACCCCCAGATCTAACACAAAAGTTTGTTACTGTATATCATAAAGATAGTGCGGCCCCTACAACGTCACAACCACACTGGTTTTATTTGTGAGGTAATTGTATTATTTGCAGTATAGCAGGCACATACAGTACATCCGTTGGAAACGTAGATGCAAGCTAACACAAAAAGTGTGATTAGCATGTTTCCTTGTTTTTACAAACTGCTTTTCAAAGGTATTGGGATAAGGAGGTTCTGCGTGGCAAGGAAGATCTTCGGCCTCCAAATCTCACAAAGGTTCTCGTCCAGTGCTACTGGAAGCCCTACCTGCTCATTGGGATATACATCTTCTTGGGGGTATAAAGTCGCTCCAAATGGAACCCAAAACCATACATAGCCAACCAGTGCTTTGAAATATGTCTGTTTCATATACTCTGTTTTTGCGTTATCACTGCCATTATGCGTTTTAGCAAATATTTTATGGTACATTATTGTACATACAGATTTTATCAGTATTTATTATTATCTTGAATTTCCCACCAGGGAAAGTGCTAGCTATCTCTTATCTATTTATATATCTGTCTGTCTGCCAACTCTATCTATCTGTCTGTCTGTCTGTCTATCTGTTGGTCTGTCTGTCTGCCTGTATGTTTGTCTGTCTGTCTGTCTGCCAACTGTCTGTCTGTCTGTCTGTTTGTCTGTCTGTGTGCTGTGCCTGCCTCTCTGTCTGTGTGCCTGCCTGTCTGCCTGCCTGCCTCTCTGCCTGCCTGCCTGCCTGTCTGCCTGCCTGCCTCTCTGCCTGCCTGCCTGCCTGCCTGCCTGCCTGCCTGCCTGTCTGCCTGCCTGCCTGTCTGCCTGCCTGCCTGTCTGCCTGCCTGTCTGCCTGCCTGTCTGCCTCTCTGCCTGTCTGCCTGCCTGTCTGCCTCTCTGTCTGCCTGCCTGCCTGCCTGCCTGCCTGTCTGCCTGCCTGTCTGCCTGCCTGTCTGCCTGTCTGTCTGCCTGCCTGTCTGCCTGCCTGTCTGCCTCTCTGCCTGTCTGCCTGCCTGTCTGCCTGCCTGTCTGTCTGGGCCTTTCTCCCATCCTCCACGAAGGAAACCATCAAGGTGCTTCAGCCCGTGCTGCTGGGGCACCTGATCCTGTACTTTGAGGGTCCCCGCGGCGCGGCGCTGTCGGAGGCCTACGGCTACGCCGCCGCCGTGTGCTGCTCCACGGTCGCCATGACGCTGCTCCACCACCTCTACTTCTACCACGTCCAGAGGGCCGGCATGAAGATCCGTATCGCCGTGTGTCACATGATCTATCGGAAGGTGAGCGCCTTGTCGTCGTCCATGTCAGCGCTCCAAGGGGCTGCAGCTCAGGGTTAATTATTACTAGATGTAGTTAGATAATAGATCATTAGATCATTATTATGGTTATTGGAGTGCGATTAGTAAAGAATGGCCTAGCCCTCCGTCAGCTATTTGTAAAAGAAATGCGCTGTGAGAAGATCGGTTTCGAGTTGCCTGCCTCTGTATGAGACCATTTCGATTTTAGACCGCTCCCGACTTGTTTCTGACCAATCAGGGCCTCTCTTCCCCTATTGGCTTCGGGGAATCCGTCTTGCCTGTCCATCACAGGTGTGTGAACGCAACACTCCTCAATGGCGGTGAAATGGGGGGAGGCAGACTTTGTTGGACATGGGCTGTGTAATTCTGTTTCAGGGGCATTTAGGATCATTTCTAGGGCAATTTAATTTAATGTCGGTACCTTATTTGTTGCATGACAGACCAATAGTCAATGATTCCGATGAAAAAAGTCAAATGCAGAAATTAACTCAACTCTGTTCATTTCTGACATTGCACTTAAGTGGTGACGCTTAGTTGGATGTTAATATTTGTAGTGGTCAAGCTTAATTGAATGTAAATATTCATAGTGGTAATGTTTAATTGGATTTGAATATTTTGTGTAGTAAAGTTGAATTGGATGTGAGTAGTATTAGTTGTAAAGTTGAATGGGATGTGAATGGTTTAACTTGTAAAGTTGAATGGGATGTGAGTATTATTAGGTGTAAAGTTGAATGGGATGTGAGTATTATTAGTTGTAAATTTGAATTGGATGTGCATGTTTTTACTTGTAAAGTTGAATTGGATGTGAATGTTTTAGGTGTAAAGTTGAATTGGATGTCAGTATTATTAGTTGTAAAGTTGAATTGGATGTGAGTATTATAAGTTGTAAAGTTGAATTGGATGTGAATGTTTATACTTGTAAAGTTGAATTGGATGTGAATGTATATTTCTTTGCTCTCCTAAGGCGCTCCGTCTTAACAGCACAGCCTTGGCCAAAACAACCACGGGCCAAATTGTGAACCTTTTATCCAATGACGTCAACAAATTTGATGAGGTATAATTTAAAGTGTGCATGAATATCAATCAATCAATCCAAACCTCTATTTATTCAGGGTAAAGACACATTGGGAAGTGACATTTTCATTATCGAGTGTGCCCTGATTACAGAGCAAGATAAAGTTAAACATTCACATTGAA
Source organism: Lota lota (assembly GCA_026745465.1). NCBI lineage: Eukaryota > Metazoa > Chordata > Actinopteri > Gadiformes > Lotidae > Lota > Lota lota. The sequence goes on from JACYXH010000229.1 coordinate 38,399, forward strand.
ACATACTATATAATAAAAAATAATAATACATGTAAAAGCTAATAAGCATGAGAAAATGAATCATAAAATACAAGACACACTCGAGCAGGTATATATACATACATATTACATTTTCCTCGCTCAACTGCAGTGCGTGACTGTATTTGCTAAATGCGGTGTCTGTGTGTGTTTACAGGTGACCCTATTCCTGCACTTCCTGTGGCTCGGCCCACTGCAGGCCACAGCTGCGATGCTGCTGCTTCTGTACCTGATCGGGCCGTCCAGCCTGGCAGGCATGACCGTCCTGGTGGTCCTCATCCCGGTACAGACTGTGTTTGGACGCCTCTTCTCCACTCTGAGGTACATCAGCCCTCCAATGCGCTGTGAATAGTAGAGTCGATTGCAATCTGCTGACAACTGTACAAACCTAAGAGCTTGCCTTTTGGTACGGTTTTGCGCCGTCCCTCGTCGCCATCGTCCTTCCAGGGGCCAAACCGCCACCCTGACAGATGACCGGATACGCATGGTGAGCGAGGTGGTCTCTGGAATTCGTATCATAAAGATGTACGGATGGGAGAAGCTGTTTTCTGAGCTGGTGAACGAAGTTAGGAGGTATGGTCTGTAATCCGACTCTATAGCTCTGTATGGATACATGTTCTACAGGTTCTATATCTATTGATGATATCTGTGATATATCATATAGATGATATCATATATATCATATATATATGATATAGAGGATATAAATATATAGATATGATATAGATAGAGATATGATATAGATAGATACGTTTATGAATAATAGAAGCCAACGTAGGGGTTTTCTATGCAGAGGAAAGTGTGCATTTCTACTACAAACACACTTCCGATTGTTCCCATAGCATAAGGTATATCATTACCATAACTGTGAGACTCCGCCCCCACGGTGATACGTGTCTATGTCACACAGGATACACACAGTAGCCGGAACCCGTCCATGTGTGACCTTCTATTACTGATTAAACCAAAAGCAGTTATTAAATCAGTTATTCGAGCAATCACAGCGCTTTAGATATAGAAGACTGGGTAGGTTAATCTTTTCTCAAGGCTAATTTATCCCACCAATGGTCTAGTACAAATCAATCTATCTTTATTCTCCCCTGGGGAAATATCGGTAAAAGTGTGCTTTCCCAAAATGTCTCCTGCCCGCGCAGGAAGGAGTGTTCCAGGATCATGAAGAGCTCCTACCTGCGTGCCCTCAACATGGCTTCCTTCTTCGTGGCCAACAAGGTCATCGTGTTCATCGCCCTCAGCGCCTACGTTCTGGCGGGAAACAAGATGTCCGCCAGCACAATGTTTGTGGCGGTCTCGCTGTACGGGTCGGTCAGACTGACCATCACGTTCTTCCTCCCCTCGGCCATAGAGAAGGTGTCCGAGTCTCTGATCAGCATCAAGAGGATTAGGGTAAATATGAGCATCATATGAATGCAATATCACGCCTGTGGGCGGGATTGTTGTGGTAGTGGCTAGGGTTTTTTTAGAACGGTAAATGGACTGCATTAATATAGCGATTTGACCCGTGGCCACTCAAAGCGTTGACATTTAGTGCCTCACATTCACCCATTCATACACACATCCACCCATTCACACACACACCGACGGCGGTGTCAGTCGTGCAAGGCAACAGGAGCAGTTAGGGTTAGGCGTCTTGCTCAGGGACACCTCGACACTCCGCCAGGAGGAGCCGGGGATCATTCCGGTTGCCAGACAACCCGCTCTATCTCCTGTCCCTCTGCTGCACTGTGCTCCCCCGGAGGAAAGGTACTGGGTTCGATCCCCAATGTCTGCAGCCTACCTGTCGGTATCCTTGAGCATGAGACAGCTCCTTAGTAACCTGTATCTGAAATCACTGCAAGTCGCTCTGGGTGAAAGCGTCTGCTAAGTGACTAAATAGTAATCACCAACATTGTATGGAATCTGTGCGGGCAGACCTGAGTGTTCTTGGTCGTCCCTAGGATTTCCTCCTGCTGGAGGAAGTGGTTCCTCAACCAGCTGGGCTTCCAGAGGCCGACACAAAGGAGTGTCTGGTGCAGATCCAGGACTTGAAGTGCTACTGGGACAAGGTGAGGAGCTTTTATTCTGCCTTATCTTTTCTTTAAAAATAGCCAAAGCTTCCGAGAATATGTAACTTGTGGAAAGTCTCATTTGGTTTTCGTCTTTTCCAGACTCTGGATTCTCCGACTCTGCAGAACCTGTCCTTCACTGTGCGGTCTGGGGAGCTGCTGGCTGTGGTTGGACCTGTTGGCGCTGGGAAGGTCCGATTATAGTGCAGCGTGCTGCATTGAAGGACCCTATTTAAGCTCCTAATCCTATGTAATCTCGCTGTATCACCACCCTGTCTTTGACAACGTGTGTGTGCAGTTATTCTATGTCTAGGTCTGGACATTAGACGATATACAACGTTCTTTAACGATGATCTGTTGTCTAACCCTTTTTGTTGAGTTTGGTTTCCATAGTTTTCCACTGCGGAGCCCTGCTGGAGGATTAAAAAGGATTCCAATAACCAGGAATATGGGATGTCTCTGTTCCCCACACAACACAATGTGTCTCAAGGACATCTGAGATGAATGGAAAGAAAAAGGTAATGAAAACAGTTAGTAATATGGTAATCATCACACTTTGTGTGTGTGTGTGTGTGTGTGCGCGTGCACGTGCGCCTGCCTGCCCTTCCTCCGCCGGGAACGCTCAGTCCTCTCTGCTCGGCGCCATCTTGGGAGAGCTGAGCCAGGAGAGTGGGGTCCTAAAGGTCAAAGGTCAGCTGACCTACGCCTCCCAGCAGCCCTGGATCTTCCCCGGGACGATCCGGAGCAACATCCTCTTCGGCAAAGCCCTCCACCCACAGAAATACGAGAGGGTGCTGCAGGCCTGCGCACTGAAGAAGGTGAGGGGACTCATGTTGCGCATTCCCAGAGTAATTGACAGGTTACGTAGGCCACGCCCGCCCGCCACGCCCGCCCGCCACGCCCGCCCGCCACGCCCGCCCGCCACGCCCGCCACGCTCTGAAGCAAGCAGGGTCCGCTGGTTTGAATTCGGCTGGCCGAGGCCGAAGCAGACAAACCTGTTTTGTACCAATGCGACGCTTGGTCACCGAACGTTCTGTCGGCTGAGACCCGCTTGGTCGCCACGGAGACGGGGTAGGGCCAGCCCCAAATACATCGTTTCAGGCGCCGGGCGATCGTTCGGTTTTTCCCCAACGCAAATTTGAATGGTCAAAATGAAAAGACAAAACGTAAATTGATAGGGCGTATCTTTCCCGGCCTGAATCGGAGACGGCGGAGACGGCCGTGTTGCTATGGACTGATAAGAGTTGATCCTTTTCGTCTCCACAGTGCTTGTCTTGATCATGCAACCAAAACAAAAAGCGAAGCCATATCACACAGGATCGCTGCGGACCGCGGCTCCTCCTGCTTGTGGAAGTCCGAGGCTTTGAGACACCCCCCCCCCCCCCCCCCCGCGCGCTTTAAATGTTTCACCACAACACAGGCGTCCTTCCCGTATCGGGGCAATCGACGCAAAGACAACGTTTTAGCAATGTCGGCATCCAATGTGCTTCGCCATTTTATTCTTTGGGTCGGCCCACAAATATCGACCCAAATTCGGCCCCTTGCGTTGTTCGAAGTCCCCCGAGTCCCCCTGGTTCCCATGGTAACCAGGACCGTGTGTGTGTGTGTGTGTGTGTGTGTGTGTGTGTGTGTGTGTGTGTGTGTGTGTGTGTGTGTGTGTGTGTGTGTGTGTGTGTGTGTGTGTGTGTGTGTGTGTGTGTGTGTGTGTGTGTGTGTGTGTGTGTGTGTGTGTGTGTGTGTGTGTGCGTGCATGCAGGACATGGCTCTCCTGCCCGATGGGGACCTGGCTCTGATCGGGGACCGAGGAGCCAACCTCAGCGGGGGGCAGAAGGCTCGCATCAACCTGGCCAGGTAGGGTGGAAACACTTGAGTTGGGTTTATTTCACCCGGACCACCCGGAGTGCCGTGCCGTTGTACAAGGAAAGTTCCCAAAACATGGGGAAACATTATACAGACGAGTGAAGGAATGTATGAATAAAGACATGTTTATTAAAATGTATATATCATTTCATTTTTAAATACAGAAATCAACGATAATAGATTTTTTATTTTTTATATAATTGAAAAGAAAAGAAAATCACAATATTGCTTGTTAAGTATAGAATGATTGCTTGTGATGTTTTCAAATGGCATCGATGGTTTCCTGTAAACGACGGCTCTTTGGGACATGGCATCAGTTGGTCCGCTAAAGGACTTCATAATATCACTAGTGGTCCGCGTAAAGACAAGGCTGTGGGAAGCCTTGCCGTGGGCAGGAAAACCTCATAGGAGACACCTCACAGCCCGGTCCTCAGTGTGTTTGACGTGGTCTCCCTCAGAGCGGTGTACCAGGACGCTGATGTCTACCTGCTGGACGACCCACTCAGTGCCGTGGATGCGGAGGTGGGCAGACATCTTTTCGAGGAGTAAGTCGTTAGTACTTAGTAGATCGTTGCTGAAGAGCTCACGTGGCAGAGAAACCTTGCGAGGCGTTCGATATTCAAGTTGCTCATTCGCACTGAATATCAGTCTGGCTGGGCATGCCATCGATTTCCACATATGGGGACGCGGCCTCACGTTGTTCAAAAGACTCCCAGCCAATCAGGCGTAATAACTAAGGGAGGCTCTTGCCGAATCCGGTTGGAAGGAAAGCAAAACATGCATTTCACATAAAACTGTTTTGGTTTGCTTCGTCGCTTGCTACATTTTCCTCAGACGCCTCCTGACATTGCTTTTGTCAGGAACGGAAACTCCGTCCCCCTAGCTAGGACCAGCTCAAATGAGACCGCGTGGGCCTGTACGTCCCACGCCTGTCCCGGGTGTGTTGTGTGACAGCAGCTGTTGCTTGTGCCAGGTGTATCTGTGGCGTGTTGAGGAAGAAGCCACGCATCCTGGTCACCCACCAGCTGCAGTACCTGAAGGCAGCCCATCACATCGTGGTTCTGAAGGAGGTGTGTGTGTGTGTGTGTGTGTGTGTGTGTGTGTGTGTGTGTGTGTGTGTGTGTGTGTGTGTGTGTGTGTGTGTGTGTGTGTGTGTGTGTGTGTGTGTGTGTGTGTGTGTGTGTGTGTGTGTGTGTGTGTGTGTGCGCGTGCGCATTTGTTTGTTTGCATGTTTCTGTTTGGGAAACCAACCGTGTATGCTCTTTGTTTCAGTGCGTGTTCATTCTTGGATGTGTGTGTGTGTGTGTGTGTGTGTGTGTGTGTAAGTGCATGTAGGTTTTCATGTGTTTTTGCATGCTTGTGTGTGTATATGTTGCCGTCTCTGGGTTGTGTGTATGCGTGTGGGTGTTTGCATATTTGTGAGATTGTGTGTGTGTGTGTCTGTCTGTAAGCTGTTTGTGTGACTTCGTGTGTGTGTGTGTGTGTGTGTGTGTGTGTGTGCATTCTTCCTGCATTCCTGCTTGTGAGTATGTGGGTGTGTTCCTGCATCCTTGTATAAATATTTATGTACAGTATATATGTTCTCTCTCTCTCTCTCTCTCTCTCTCTCTCTCTCTCTCTCTCTCTCTCTCTCTCTCTCTCTCTCTTCCCCCCCCCCCTCCCCCATCAGGGCCGCATGGTGGCGCGGGGAACGTACAGCGAGCTGCAGGACTCGGGGGACTTCCTCTCCCTGCTGAATGGGGAGGAGAGGCAGGGGGAGGACGGGCCTCGGTCCACCCCTCCACCGCGGGGCCTCTCCGACGGCTCCGTGGCCTCGCTGTCCGCCTCGCTGGGGGCCTCGCTCCACTCGCTGACGGAGGCAGCTCCACCCCACAGCTCAACGGTATGGCCGTCACGCTGACGCTGGATTTGTTTGAGGAAACGTACATCACGGTTGAAACGCATTCAACAGTTTGGACACTAAGAGGTATTTTAAAACGTACACTGCGCAGGTGAACAGAACCCACAGCGCCGGGCGGGGTCATCGCGCTACATCACCCTCCGTGCGACCCCCTCCCTTTTTAAACAACCGGATTCGGTTTCTCCCATTCATTGAAAGAAAATTCTGCCTTTTTTAGAAAGCCGTTCAACTGTCGATACATTTTGAACCCAAACTCTAAATGCAGCCCTAGTAGGTCCATCTTAACACAGTGCTAACGAAACGGGGTTTAAAATGTCAGTTACACAGCATTACGACGAGGCGTTAGGATTCTTGCCTTAACTAACAGTGCCGCCACTTCACCACCAGAGGGAGCCAGATACCTATTTCTCCAGCCCTGCTTGTGGCGACGCGCTGCGGGCCCGTTGGATTTGACTGCAGTGTGTGTCTTTTAGGCATCCAAACCGATAGTGGAGGAGAGTCGTTCGGAGGGAACCGTAGGCCTGCGTCTGTATGCCAAGTATTTTACGGCCGGGGCCCACTCCCTTCTCCTCTTCACCCTGATTCTACTGAATCTCCTGGCTCATGTGAGTACCGCATAGCAGGAAGTCTTTTTTTTACACCGCATTCACAGAGAAAACATGTCCATTACCCATGTTTCACGGGGCGCTTTATTTCAGGCGCATTTTTAACCGAGGGCACAGAGCGTTTTCTTAACGTGTTCTTTTTGTGTGTGTTTTGTGTGCGTAGAGTACCTTTATTTTACAGGACTGGTGGCTTGCTAACTGGTGAGAATTTCACTTTGACATCCCAGCACTGCACGCCACAGCCTGTGTCCATGAACTAATCAGCCTGAGTTGAACAGCTTGAAGAAAGAAAATAGAAATAAAAAAGCTCTTCCTTCTCCCGACGGAGAAAACCTTTTTGTTGCCGCTGTTTGTTGCTTTTCAACGCCGACCTTGTGCCTCAGGATAGGAGACTAGTGCTTTGTGTCGCTGCTCCGTCTTGCCTTCTCGCCGCTCTCTCTGTTTCCGGCGGCTGTTGTGTTTGTTTGTCCTTGTGCCTTTTGATTCCTTTGTGGCCCCCCCCCTGCAGGGCCTCCGAGCAGGGCCGCGTGGACCACCGAGCGAGCCTCAATGGTGGCTCCCCCCCACGGCTGGACCTTGACCTGTACCTCGCTGTTTACGCAGGTGAGGCACACCTCCTCTCCCCCGCCTCCCCCTTCTCTCTCTCTCTCTCTCTCTCTCTCTCTCTCTCTCTCTCTCTCTCTCTCTCTCTCTCTCTCTCTCTCTCTCTCTCTCTCTCTCTCTCTCTCTCTCTCTCTCTCTCTCTCTCTCTCTCTCTCTCTCTCTCTCTCTCTCTCTCTCTCTCTCTCTGAGTGTTCATCTCTTTTTGCATCTATGTGCCATTGAGGCGCGTCAGCCATTCACTCCAGTTCTTTGGCTGTTGGCCCAAGGCCTTTAGGGGCCCCATGTAGTGTGTGTGTGTATATATAGGTGTGTGTGTCTGTGTGTGTATATAGGTGTGTGTGTCTGTGTGTATATATAGGTGTGTGTCTGTGTGTGTATATAGAGGTGTGTGTGTCTGTACTCTCAGCTGTACTGGGAGATAGCAGTGTGCTTTCTCTTGGGTCTCCACTGTTGGATAACTCTTGATTGTGTCAACGGCGGACCCCCCCCCCCCCCCCCCCCCCCACCGTGACTCCTCACCTCTTCACTCTCGGCCGCTCTGTATCCACGGCGATAGATCAGCATTAAAGCATAACTTAACCGCCTTTTCTCCTCTTCGGCGCCATTCTCTGTCGACAACGCCGCCGTGAGTGCGCAGGCCGCCCTTGCCTGGAGCCCCGCTGACGGCTGGCCTTCCTTTCCCCGTCAGGTTTAACCGCGGCGTCCGTGGCGTTTGGCTTTGTGCGGAGCCTGGTGTTCTTCCACGTCCTGGTGCGCGCGGCCCAGAGGCTGCACAGCGCCATGTTCACCGCCATGCTGCGCAGCCCCGCACGCTTCTTCGACCTCAACCCCATCGGTGAGGCCGGTCCCCCCCCCACACACACACACACACGCTAATGCACACGCACACGCTAATACACCCACACACACACGCGCTAATGCACACGCACACACACACACACACACGCTAATGCACACGCACACGCTAATACACACACACACACACGCTAATGCACACGCACACGCTAATACACACACACACACACGCGCTAATGCACACGCACACGCTAATACACACACACACACACACATACACACACACACACACACACACACACACACACACACACACACACACACACACACACACACACGCTAATGCACACGCACACGCTAATGCACACGCACACACACACGCTAATGCACACACACACACACACACACACACACGCTAATGCACACACACACGCTAATGCACACGCACACACACACACGCTAATGCACACGCACACACACACACGCTAATGCACACGCACACGCTAATACACACACACACACACACGCTAATGCACACGCACACGCTAATACACACACACACACACGTGCTAATGCACACGCACACGCTAATACACACACACACACACACACACACACACACACACACACACACACACACACACACACACACACACACTAATGCACACACACACACACACACACACACACGCTAATGCACACACACACGCTAATGCACACGCACACACACACACGCTAATGCACACGCACACACACACACACATTTATACACACGCGCACGCACACATTTATACACACACGCGCGGGCACACACACATTTATACACACTCACACACACACACGAACACACATTTATACACACACGCTAACGCACACGTGCACACACATTTATACACACACGTGCGGGCACACACACATACATTTATACACACACACATGCACGCACACGAACATGCACACACACATATATACACACACACGCACACGTATATACACACACACACACACACACACACACACACACACACACACACACACACACACACACACACACACACACACACACACACACACACACACACACACACACACACACACACACACATGCACACGCAGATACACATTTATACACACACATACACACACTCACTCACTCACTCACTCAAACCATATAACTAATTGACAACAATTTGTCCAAAATGTGTATTTACAATTTAACTTTATTTAATTTTACCTATCAGAGTAAAAAGATCTACCGGCCAACCAATTTATTCAATACGTAACCCTGAAATGTTTGTGCCTGCCAAATGGTTAGATCTATCTGCCACTGGCGAGTGGTTTTCATTTAGTTTCAATTTGCGTGAACATGCAAAAATATTAGTGCTGAAAACAATTGGACGATTAACAGATTGGCGACAGAAACGCAGAAAAGGAATTGTTCAATTTGATAATAATTCTAATAGTCATTTATGTAGTAAAACAAACAGCAACAATAAATTATTGCTAAAAGCCTCAGAAATTTAAGTATTATTCTAACATCAAATATTTATGAGAGAATCAAAAAATAATAATTAGTGGATTCTTTAATAAAATATAATCAGTCAAGGAGCAATGTGCAATCAGTTGCACGTCGCATATAAACAAGAGTGTGATGGGTGTTATTGTAACCCCTCCCCACTAGAGGGCAGACTCCTTCTTAGCTATATCATTATTTAACTTACTTCCATTCAAATGCTTCTCTGATAGCTCACTGTTTCCCCCTTGCTTGCTAATTGGGTAGAATTCAAATCCACATACTCTAAATGTTCAGATTTGCACTCCATGCAAGAAGATATTTGTCTGCTTCATTGCATTTATTCTCCACTTGATTTAATTAGCGTAAAAGTATTAGCTTTATAACACTAGTAAATTGTATTAGCCTTTTTACGTGATCATTAATAAATTGCAGTACGTTACAAATTAATAACAAACATGAAATACTGACTAAAGATTATTTTAAAGGAATTAAGTGGCAGTGTTAAAGATAAAAGGAGGTTTATTTGGGCTTAAAACCACATTTAGTGTGAAGTGGCATCGTTTAAACTGTTGCTGGGCATTGGACCGTGAGGCGAGACTCTAGTCGCAGGGAAGCAGCACGTGAGATGACTTGATTCAGCCGGTAAACGCCGTGCCTTTCCCCTCACCAGGACTCTCTTATCTATCAACCATGAGGCGGGACCTACAACAAAAAAAATGCAAAACAAAAAAAGGCAAACAGCGATAGTGAATGGACAGTGTTTGCACTAGATCTTGGACAGCGTTGTGTTTGGACAACGAC